>CAMOHE010026779.1:0-14764 GCA_946598075.1 Artocarpus hirsutus
CAGAGTTCCAACTTGATGAGAATGGTGTACATGGGGCTCTCAATCCTGGTTATGTCTTTTGGCAGCAACAAGATCAGTTATTGGCCTCTTGGCTACTTGCTTCCATCTCTAAGGGAGTTCTTGTTAATATGGTGGGAAATGATACATCTAGTGAACTGTGGCACACACTAGAAATGAACTTTGCAAATCAGTCAAGAGCAAAGATTATGCAATACAAGTTGCAACTCCAAACACTCAAGAAGGGTAATCTCTCAATGCATGAGTAACTTACCAAAATGAAATCTTGCTATGACATTCTAGCATCTATGGGCTATAGAGTCCCAGAAGAGGACCAAATCCTCTATTTGCTGGCTGGCCTGGGTACTGAGTATGATCCAGTCATGGTTACAATCACTTCAAGGGCAGAACCATACACTGTAAAGGATGCTGGAGCTCTATTGATGAGCTTTGAAACTCACTTGGAGTGTGGTCAAGTTGTCAACTCAGATGAGACTCTTTCGGCTGCCAATCTTACCTTCAACATCACTCATAAACAAGAGAACAACAATCAAAGGTTCCACACCAGTGGCCATAACTTATACCCTTCTCATGGTGGCAATCAAAACTTTTCAAGAGCCAGAGGAACAAGAGGACGTACCTGTGGAGGACGCAATAGTTGGAACAATTCAAGACCTTAATGTCAGCTCTGTGGAAAGATGGGGCATACTGTGCAACGTTGTTACTATAGGTTTGACACTAATTTTTAAGGTCCTTCTTCAGCAGCTCAAGGAAACAATGGTGAGCAGAATCACTCCAACACTCTCAACAACAATGTCACAGCCATGATGGCGACTCAAGATACTCTTACAGATCCAATTGGTATCCTGATTCTGGAGCAACCAACCATGTGACTCATGACTTAAGCAACCTCAACCTTGGGACCGAGTATCATGGAGCCAACAAACTTTATATGGGCCATGGAGCAGGTTTACATATTTCTCACATTGGATCCTCTACACTTATCAATTCAAAAAATTCAAAGACTTTCACTCTCAAAAATTTACTTCATGTTCCACATATTAAGAAAAACCTCATTAGTGTTTCACAATTTGCTCGTGATAACTTAGTTTATTTTGAATTCCATCCTTGTTTTTGTCTTGTGAAGGACCGAGCCACGGGGACAGTGCTGCTGCAAGGGAGTCTTAGTGGGGGTCTTTATCAGTTCAAGCTTCATCACACCAAATCTAATCAATCTCAGTCCAGGGTTTCTTCATCTTGTTGTCAAAATTTCTTCAAAGGACCTGAGTTATGTTCCTCAGGCCGTGTCAAAAATGTGTATGTTCCTAGTTGTTTGAATAGTGAGTCTAGTAATTCTGCCCTTAACCTATGGCATGAAAGGCTAGGGCATCCAGCCTTAAGTATAGTGTCAAGAGTCTTGTCAAAGTGTAATCAATCTTCTTTAATGAAAGAAAACTTTGATTTTTGTTGTGCTTGTCAACAAGGAAAGAGCCACAAACTGCCTTTTCATATTCTATCACTAAGATAAAAGAACCTTTACAATTAATCCACTCGGACCTATGGGGACCCTCACTAGTTAGATCATCTAATGGTTTTTCATATTATGTGACATTTATTGATGCCTTCTCACACTACACCTGGATATATCTCTTAAAAAAAATCTGATGTTCAAAATGTCTTCCTTCAGTTCAAAGCGCATGTTGAATTGCATCTAAATAAGAAAATCAAAACCTTACAAACAGATTGGGGGGGTGAGTACCGATCATTGACCAATTACTTCAAAGAATCTGGAATCCTTCATCTTGTTTCTTGCCCTCATACTCCAGAACAAAATGGTGTCGCAAAACAAAAACATAGACACGTAGTTGAAACAGGTCTCTCTATGCTTGCACATGATGCCTCTTAGATTTTGGGATGATGCCTTTACCTCTGCTGTATATCTGATCAATCACCTTCCTACTAAGATCTTGCAACATCAATGCCCTCTGGAAGTTCTTTACAAGGTGAAACCTGATTACTCTCAACTCAAGGTATTTGGCTGTATAGTCTATCCTCATTTAAGACCATACAATGATCACAAATTACAGTTTCGTTCTATGCCTTGTACCTTCATTAGTTATAGCACACAACACAAAGGATATAAGTGCTTAGCTCCTAATGGCAGATTGTGAATTTCTAGACACACAATTTTTGATGAAAGAACCTTTCCTTTTGCTAAGAAATCTAATCAAAATACACCAGCACAATTTCAAGAGTTTCATGATTTGAGTACACCAGTTATACCAATCATTCAAGAACCTCAAAGTCGTCTGCCCACTGCTCATTCATATGTTGAAACTTTCATTTCAACCACTCTAGATACAAGTCACACACTCACTGATAACAATGATTCTTCACATCCCATTTCTATTCCTTTTACTCCTATCACAAGTTTGAGTCCTACATACACTCACACAAATCCAATAGAGCCCTATGCACCTACTACTATTGTTCCAAGTGAAATTGCTCATCCAACTTATACCAAACCTAAGAGAACTTGGAATAGTCAATTAGGGAATATTCATCCTATGGAGACAAGAGCCAAGCATGGCAGTTACGAGCCTAAAGTTTGGAATGCAGAGTGCAAAAATGAAAGTGATCCTACTACTCTTGAAGAAGCTATGCTATCTCCACATTGGAAGGCAACAATGCAAGAGGAATACCAAGCTCTAATGAAGAATAAAACCTGGGAAGTTGTACCAATTCCTCAAAACAGAAAGCTTGTAGATTGCAAATGGATTTTTGAATTACAGAGGAATCCATATGGCAGTGTAGCTCATTGTCAGGCTAGACTTGTGGCTCAAGGTTTCAACCAAGTTGCAGGTTTCGACTATACTGAAACTTTTAGTCTAGTAATTAAGCCTGTAACAGTTCGAGTTGTTCTCACTATAGCTCTATCTCGAGGATGGAAAATTCACCAAGTCGATGTCAACAATGCTTTTTTAAATGGGACCCTTGAAGATGATGTATACATGTCCCAACCTCCTAGTTTTGAAATTGGAAATCGAGCTATGATGGTATGCAAACTCCATACGGCTCTTTATGGGCTCAAACAAGCTCTAGGGGCATGGTTTGACAAGCTCAGAAGCACCTTGTGTAGACTTGGCTTTGAGTCCTCAAAGTCAGATAATTCACTCTTTATAAAGCTCACTCAAGACTCACAACTTCTTGTACTTGTGTATGTTGATGACATAATCATCACAGGAAGTCATGAAGTAGAAGTTCAAAAACTAATTCAATTACTGAATATGGCCTTTTCTTTGAAGTATCTAGGGCAGTTGCACTACTTCTTGGGAATAGAAGTTCATGCTACTAGTACAAGTCTTCACTTATCTCAAGCAAAATACATCTTAGATCTTCTTAAGAAGGTCAAGATGGAGGATGCTAAGCCTTTTCCCACTCCAATTATCACAGGTCAGCACTTATCAGCCCACAATGGAGATCCCTTTGAAGAGGGCAACTGTATAGAAGCATCGTAGGTGCCCTTCAATATCTCACCATAACTCGACCTGAAATTGCTTATTCAGTCAACAAGGTAAGTCAATTCATGCAGTGTCCTCTAAATACACATTGGAAAGCAGTTAAGAGGATTCTTAGGTATCTCAAAGGGACTTTCCATTATGGCCTAAATTTCACCAAGTCAGATCACTTGAATTTAACGGGATACTCAGATGTTGATTGGGCTACAGACCCCAATGATCGTCGTTCAACCATAGGTTTTTGTGTTTATTTGGGAAATAATATAGTCACATGGTGTTCTAAGAAGCAGACCACTATTTCTTGATCTAGCACAGAGACTGAATATAGGAGTCTAGCCAGTGCCACTGCTGAGGTCCTTTGGCTCAAGTCTCTTCTGATGGAATTGCAAGTTAGCTATAGTAGAAGTCCAGTGATTTGGGTAGACAATTTGAGTACGGTATCACTATCTACTAATTTAGTTCTACATTCAAGAACCAAGCACATTGAACTGGACCTATACTTTGTTCGAGAGAAGGTGCTAGATAAGACCATTGCAGTTCAGCATGTCCTAGCCACAGACCAAAATGCTGACATACTCACGAAGCCCCTATCTGCAACATTTTTCAACTATCTCAGAAATAAATTGGGAGTCACTTCTTTGAAGGCTATCGAATTGAGAGAGGCTGTTGGAAGATGATGTTAATTGCCTTGGTTAGTCCTAAGCAAAATTGATTCTTATCCCAATGCAATTCGACAACCTTTATTGTCCTGATTGCCTTCCTCTATAGTAAGAGAAGTGGTGGTGTTGCTTTATTCAACATTACCTTTGTCCTGATTGCTTTAGTGATGGTGCAGCCATATTATATCTATTAAAGAATTGTACATTGACAGCTACATATCATTTGTCCTCATTCGTGTAAACCAATAGCATTAGCTAGTGTAGGCCCTGTATATACTTTGGTTGTTTTTCTTTGTTCCTTTTCTTGTTCTATATATAGACACCCTTGTATACTGTATATCCTTGAGCAAGTCAATACAATTAAAAGCAAAGAAAAGTCTCCTTCTCAGTCACTTTTCACCGTTTTCTTTTAGTCCTGATGATGGAGGTTGTTATTAAAAAAAAAAAAATAGATACGCATATTTCTTTTATATTAAATGTTTTTTGGGGTGTATTGTGATGGGTAATTGAAAAATATGATAGTTTTTAATATTAAAAGTACGTAATTTTAAATTATAAAATTAAAGTTTTTATTTTAGGGTGTCATTAGGAATATTTGAGGTATGAATAGAATTTCTCTAATTATAATTAAGTTCAACGTTTCTTAAAAGGAAAAAAAATTATGGGGACTCAAGCCCCTAGCTAGTTCTGTCCATGATTCGAAGACATATAATAAAACTCTTCTTTTCTTCTTATACAAATAAGGACTTTTTTTTTTTTCTTTTTGCTAGAAAAATAAAGATGGGTACTTATTGATGTTCATTTATTCATGCTTAAGGCAATGGTTGCCACTTTAGCTGCATTTTTTTTTCTCTCTCTTAAATAATGTATGCACTCAGACAGAGCATAAGCAAGATTGCAGATATACATAGAATCCAAAAAAATCGTCGTGTCATTGTAGTACAGCTTAATCGATGTAGACATGTACTAAACCATATTTTATAATTGGCACCCTGTTCAGGATAACCTAACTGGAGTCGGAGTCACCCTGTTCAGGATTTCAAATTCCTTAAACACAAGTTGCTCAATGGAACAGTGTAGGAATTTTGTATTTCATTGATGTCTGATATTTACAATCCATTCCTATTCAATAGGTCTAGTTACAAAGGCACATAGCCAAAGGTCAAAAAGTGTTTCCGACTAGTGTTAACAAAAGAATCTTTTCAAGAGCTCAGCATTCCAAGGGTGGCCGAGCAAGTTACCGTCGGTGTCGGATAGCGTATATGTTCCTGGCCATACAATCCCAACAACTCTGTAAGGTTCGTCCCATTTTGGTCCAAAGGCTCCCAGCCAGGGCTGAGGGACTATGACTTTCTTCAGCACCAAGTCTCCAACTTTGAAACTTCTTGGTCGGACTCGCCTATTATAATACCGAGCAACGACTTGGTTTTGGACTGCATTGCGGATAACAGCCTGGTTTCTTCTCTCCTCGAGCAGGTCGAGCGCGAACATCATGGTTTCGACATTTCGGGCCTTTTTGAACTATTTGATTTGGTAGCTCGGTAGACCGACTTTGGCGGGTATCATGGCTTTAGCACTGTGCACAAGCGAGAACGGTGTTTCTCCAGTAGCTGTCCGAGCAGTTGTTCGGTATGCCCAGAGCACTTTTTGGAGCTCGCCAATCCATGCTCCCTTAAGGCCTTCGAGCTTCTTCTTCAGGTTGTCCTTATTTGTTTTGTTTACTGCCTCGACCTGCCCGTTACTTTGAGGATAGCTCAGGGAAGAGAAAACTTTCCTGATACCGAGCTGCTCGCAGAGGCGGAGTAAACTTGCTGCTTCAAATTGCTTGGTGTTGTCGGTCACGATGGTGTGCGGGATCCCAAACCGACAGATGATGTTCTTCTAGACAAAGTTGGTGCATTTTGCCTCGGTCATGTTAGTGCACGGTTCCACCTCGACCCATTTGGTGAGGTAGTCAATGGCCATTATAAAATATCTAAATTGGGACCAGGCTAGCAGGAGGGGTTCGATCAGGTCTATGGCCCATTTCGTAAACGACCACGCCAAAGTGACCGAGGTGAGCGGCTCGACGTGGTGCGCGGGCAACCTTGCAAACTATTGGTTCTTCACGCATTTTTTAGCATATTCTTTGCAATCTTGCTGCATGGTCGGCCAATAGTAGCCCTGTCAAAGGCACTTTTGGGCTAAAGACCGCCCCCTAGAATGATTTCTGTAGATACCTTCGTGGATTTCCTTCATCAAGTATTGGGCCTCGCCCGGCCCTACACACTTGAGGCATGGGGTCTTATAGCGGCGTCGATACAACGTTCCATCGATCATCGAATACCGGGTCAAGCTGTTGCATATCCGACGTGCTTCTTTTCTATCGTCAGGCAATTCGACTGTGGTTAGGTATCAGATGATCGGTTCCATCCAAGTGGTTGTGGCTTGTTTGGCTACGCTTGACACCGCACCGACTGTACTCGGCTCGGGTAGCCTCTTAATGGGTATCGAAGTTAGCTCATCGCCACCCAGTCCTAACGCTAATCGAGCAAGGGCCTCTGCCTCAGAGTTCTCAAACTTTGGAATCTGCTTGAAACTGCATGATTTAAATTGGCCGAGCAGTAGTTTAGTTTCTTTCAAGTATGAGGCCATTGACTCTGCCCGAGCCTGGAAAACTCTGGCCACTTGCTGGACGACCAACATTGAGTCGTTGTGAATAGTGAGACGTTCAACGTCGAGGTCTCAAGCAATTCGCAGCCCAGCCAGAAGTGCTTCATATTTTGCTTCATTATTTGAAGCCTTAAAGTCGAACCTCAGTGCGTACGGTATTTTTTGCCCGTTCGGGCTAATCAGCAACAGTCCGACACCTGAGCCTTCTACATAAGATGATCCATCCACGAAGAGTTTCCATTCTTGCTCCGGTTCAGGCCGGGGGTCGCTACAGCTAGGAGTTTCATTTTTCATTTTGGGAGATTTCTCGATCAGAGGTATACCTTGCTCGACGTCCGTAAATTCGATGATGAAATCGGCCAGTGCCTGAGCTTTGATAGCAGTTCTCGGCACAAAATGTAAATCATATTGATCAAGTTCAATCGACCACTTGGCCATTCGACTTGATATCTCCGGACTCTACAAAATTTGCCAGAGCGGGAACTTGGTCGGTACTTTTATTGTGTGGCCTTGGTAATATGGCCGTAATTTCTAAGCAAAAGTGACCAAGGCAAAGGCCAATTTCTCGAGCGACAAGTATCTCTCCTCGGCGCCCTGGAATGCATGGCTGGTGTAGTAGACTAGAAGCTGAGCACCATCTTCTTCTCGGACGAGAACTGAGCTTACGGCTCTCTCAGAAACAGCTAGGTAAGCGGTCAATGTTTCCCCCAGCAAAGGTTTGGATAGGAGCGGGGGCATGACTGGGTACCTTTTTAGGTTCTGGAACGCTTCTTCGCATTCTCGGCTCCACTCAAACCTCCCATTGAGTGCCTTAAAAAATGGATGGCACTTGTCAGTAGCTTGAGAGACAAACCTGGACAGGGCCGCTATCATGCCTGTCAATTTCTGCACTTCTTTCACAGTCTAAGGTGAGTGCATGTCGATGACTGCCTGTGCCTTTACAGAGTTGACTTCAATACCGCGCTAGTTAACCAGGAACCCGAGGAACTTGCTCGAGCCTACTCGAAGGCGCACTTCATCGGGTTGAGTTTCATCCCATACTCCTGGAGTATGTCGAAGCTTGCTCGGTGGTTAGCCATGTGATCGGGTGCTTGGATAGATTTAACCAGCATGTCATCCACGTACACCTCCATCGTCTTGCCGATTAGCCTGGTAAATATCTTGTTGACGAGCCGCTGGTAAGTAGCCCCAGCATTCTTTAATCCAAAGGGCATTACTACGTAGCAGTAAAGCCCCTGGTCGGTGACGAAGGATGTCTTCACTTGGTCTTCCTCGACCTTTCGGATCTAATTGTATCTGGAGTACGCGTCCATGAAGCTTAGCAGCTCGTGTCTGGCTGTTGCGTCCACAAGCTGGTCTATCCGAGGCAATGGGAAGCACTCTTTCAGACACGCCTTGTTCAGGTCGGTATAATCTATGCAGATCCGCCATTTCCCACTGACCTTTTTGACTAGCATAATGTTTGCCAGCCACTTCGGATACTTCACTTCTCGGATAAATCCAGCCTTGAGGAGTTTTTAAACTTCCTTATTTATAGCAACATATCTCTCCGGGTTAAAGGCTCTTTGCTTTTGTATTACCAGCTTGTAATTGGGCTACACATTGAGACAATGACAGATCACACTCGGGTCTATGTCAGGCATGTCGTCATGCGACCATGCGAACATGTCTCGGTACTCGTCAAGCAGCTTCTCCAGGTTGGTCCGGATCTCAGCTTGGAGCTGTGACCCAAGTTGGACCGTGCGTTCAGGATGTTCTGGGTCCAGTTTGAACGACACTAAGTCTTCGAAGGGAGTTGTTCTGACCTCTTCCTCGAGAAGCCGGGGGTCAAGGCAAGCAAGCATTCGAGATTGTGGGTCCATCGGAAGCTCCACTTCATCGGCCATGCAGACAGTTGAGACGTTCAGTTGCGTGCTTGTTGCTCAGATGGCATTCTTATAACAAGCTTGGGAATCTTTCTGGGACGACCGAATGACTCCAACCCCATTCTCCGTGGGGAATTTCATGGCCAAATGGTAAGTGGACACAATGGCCTTCAGTGCATTCAGTGTCGGTCGGCCGAGGATGATGTTATACTGAGAGGGTTTGTCGACGATGAGGAAGTCGACAACAGGGGTGACCTAAGCAGTTCCCTCCAAAGGTTACTGGTAACGCAACCTTTCCCACTGCTCGGACACATTCGTCGGTGAAGCCATACAGAGGAGTCTGGACTGGGGTGACCGTAACATTGCCAATCTTCATCTTTTCAAAGGCCTGCTTGAACAAGATGTCAGCCTAGCTGCCATTGTCAATGAGCACCTGCCACACTATGTTATTGGCTACATGTAGCTCACAAACGAGTGCATCGTTGTGTGGGTGAATCAATTTGTCGGCCTCTTCCTCGGTGAAGGTGATAGGGGTGTCTTGTTGGTGGCAAATTTTATTTACATGTTTGGACATGTTGATAAATTCTCCGCGCTCCACCAGCTGAGCTTCTCAGACGTACGTCTATCGACTACTTGAGGTGTCCCCAATGACAGGCTTGCCGAAGATAGTGTGGATGATATTTGGGGGTTCTGGGGCATTTCCACCATCATTACATCGGTGGTCTTGAGCTTCTCGGCTCGGCTATCCATTTCTACCAGCGTTAGTGGCCAGCGTTATGACCCGCTCAACGAACTCCCTCAAATGCCCTCCTTGGAGCAGTCACTTGATCTGGTCCTTTAGCTGTATGCATTCTCGGGTGGTGTGCCCCACATCCTTGTGGAACTTATAGTATCTTGCCTGATCGTGCTTCACCCTATTGCCTTTGAGCTTAGGTGGGGGGGACCAACAGGTTCTTCCTACTCACCTGGGCGTATACCTCATTGATTGTTGCCACCAGCAGGGTGTAGCTGTAGAATTTTCCCGTTGGGGTTTTCGGCTTCTCGGACTTCTCTTTTTTTTTCTTCTTCGGCTGCTCGGTGGCTCCGTGCTCGAGATCCTTCTACTTCTTGCTTTTCTTTGTGCCGCTGGTGCCGGCTTCCTCCCTGCGGCTCTTCATGTACTCCGAGGCATTAGCATGCCTCTGTGCATAGTCGAGCATCTGCGAAAAAGTGCTCGGTTGCTCAAATGCCAAAGACCAGGTGAGCTTCTCGTCTCGGAGGCCTCCTACAAAAATGTGCTTGAGGGTCTCGTCTACGACATACTTCACCTCAAGCGCTGCTCAGGTAAACCTGTTAATATAGTTTCGTATGCTGCCGTCCCCTTGTTTGACAACATACAAGTATGTGATTTCCTTTCTTCTGGCCTTTGTGGTAGAAAACACCGCTGAGAAAGCGTTGGTGAGCTGCCAAAAAGAAGAGATGGACCCCGACTCAAGCCGCCTAAACCATTGCCGAGTTGGGCCAGTAAGGGTCAATGAAAATGCCTTGCATATAGCCGCATCGCTGGCATTCTGGAGAAGCATGTGCCCTCGGAAGAGCTTGACATGTTCGTCGACATCGGTGGTTCCATCGTAGGCCTTGATTTGTAGAACCTTGAACTTGCGCGGCATAGGGGCTCGCATAATCACATCCGAGAACGGAGGTTCCGGAGCTCCTGTGTCTTCTAGGCCGAACCGGTTATTGCGGATTTCATTGATTTGGCGCTGCAGTTCTTGGAGTTGACGGCTGTTCGTGTCCTCGGGTAGTTTGACCTTGTAGGGTTCTTCGCCCTCGACCCGGTCGCCAACCTCAAGTTCTTGGCCTCGGGGCACCCCTCGACGCCTGAGCCTGTTGAAAATTGAAGCCCGGGAACCTTGGGATGATGGTTGTCGCGTTGCCTGCAGACTGATTCGGCCCTTTTGGATGAGTTTGTTGTTGGCTAAGATTCCACGCGCGGAGCTGTGCGTGCGTCTAAAGTCTGCTTCATCAACAGGGCCGATCTCTTATCCTACTCGACCTTTAGCCTGGTCGATCGGGGCTAGAGGAAGGAGGCATGGACCAGCCTGGCGTTGTGCCTGCTGGGCGAGCTATTGAGTAAGTATGCGGACTGCGTTAGTGAGCTCCTAGATCGGGTCCTGTGCGACTGGGTCCGATACTTGCTCGGCTCGTGTCGCGTTTCCTTGGCCACCAGACCAGGATGTCGTAGCTCTCGGGTGGCCCCTTGGTCTGCTAGTGTTCTGAGTACGGTTTCGCTGGTCTCCCGACCCCTCCTGTCGGGCAGCGTCGTCCTGGGCATTCCCTCGAGTGACTATTATGAACTGAGGAATGTCTACGTTTGATGTTTAAATTGAAAGGCGCAAGGGTCCTCCTTCTAGCACCAAAATGTTGATACTTATCGTGCTCCAACGTCGTACCAACACCACGTGTGGCTGCGCACGGTGCTCAACTCTTCTCCATTCGCCTCTACTTGGTCTGGTCAGCCTGCAACAAGAGGAGGGTCGCCTCGGAGTCGGGTCAGTCGTTAAACAAGACAAGGGCTCTTCGATGCTCAAGGCAGGGGGTGCTCAGCTGAGGTCGGGAACTAGTTCGTTGGGAAGGAGCTTGCTTGCCTTGAATGCAATAAATGCATCCTATTTATAGGTTACCACTTAGACCGGGTGTTAGGTGAGCTTCGCCCACAACCTAGGTGTCACATCATTGTGTGTCAGATGGTAAGTGACAAGTGTCGCATCCCTTCGCCGGTGGATGAGCTCACATCCGACGGTGAATTATTTGCCACCTATGGTCCAGTGATAGTGAGTAACAACCTACTTAAGAAGGACGACGGTCCGACCTAAGCTGGTGTTGAGTCCGAGGAGGCACCTTGGGGAGGTGCGGCCCGAAGGAGCCTTAAGGAGCACCTTGGACAACTCACAGAGCGTGATTGGGGTCAGTTATGAGCTCCACGAACCTTCTGCCGAGCTATGAGGCCAACCACCTGGAGTTTGGCTCCTCGGCGGTAGCGCCGAGCTCACCCTCAACACACATATTACAAGTTTAAAATATAAACATGCATTAGTTACATAATGAAAAAAAATAAGAATTTCTTTTTTTTTTCCCAATACTTTATATGATATTTAGAGTTTTTTTTAACACTTAATAGTCTCATAATTAATATGTAACTTGCATTAGTTACATATTAAAACTTATTAAAAAATAAATAAAAAATTTTGAAATTTAAAACTATAAGGTTATTCAGCCCTACAACACCTGAGCTTGGGCTCGACATGATCCTTTAAGGGCTAGGCGCGGGCTAGGACTAGGCTTGAGAGTTTTTCCTTAGGCCTGGTCCAGATTTGTTCTTCTACTGTAGAGGCCCGAACCTGGCACTGCCTATAACCATCATAGACCTAGGGTCAAAAAGGACCTGACTGGCCTTTTTGACACCTCTACATGGTTTGGGCTACTTAAAAATTCCAACATTTTTAACATGGGAGCGAATGTTTATTATATCACATTCAACAGTTTTGTTTATCATATTTAAATTTAAGGTGTGTTCCACTTTATTCTTAAGGTTTGATGAAAAAAATGAGATGGTCCTGCTAAAGAACATAAGGGACTAGTGCCCATCTTTCTATGTAGACACCGACTAGTGCCACTCTTTCTATATGTAGACATCGAACCGGTGTTTTGATGTCTTCCTTGTTCCTGAGTCTTCTCTTCCTACGTAGGTCTAAGCAGATTTGGAGGCTCCAGGCATGGCAAGAGATCAGACCACTATGCATGGCCGCATGTGATGTTAAGTCCCATATAGACATCAATATACCGCATGTGATGTTAAGTCCCATATAGACATCAATATAAAATACATCTATTCTCATCGTTATACATCTATACACTAATTTTATGTATAGTTTACCAAATACCTAGAAATTAGATTATACTTTCTTGTACTCGTAGCAACTTTGAAAAGATTTTACTGCTTAACTACTTAATTTTTGTCCATAGCACAACAACAACAATACAACACAACAATGCCAAACTCCCTAAGCAAATTTTTGAATAACATAATATAGTTATAGATTAATTAAAAAGTATTGAAGATTTGTGAAAGCACTGCAAAGAACACTATCCTACGAGACAAACTAATGTCTCTTTTATGTCTCCTGTGAGCAGTAGTATAGCAGCTGCAAAATTTCTCAAACCTTCTGATTTTTTTAATTTCTATTTTTTATTATCACTTGATCAGTAATGCAAAGCAGTCTTTAATCCTTTGCGCTTACAATTCCCATATAGAGTTGTACCACATAATATTTTTAAAAATAAATTGCTTACGATAACGTTTATAAAAATTTCCTTTTACAAAAAATAAGTGTAAAAAACAACATTTATAAAAATTTCTTTTCAATCAATTGAAGATATAGGGGGCGCCCGAAAAAAAAAAGTTGAACCCGCGCCCCGTCCCAACTCACGAAAATGCCCACCATTTTTTTGGTGGGGTTATATGTAAATTTATTACAGATAATTATAAGAGAAATTCTATCTACACCCCAAATACTTCTAATGGCATGTCAAAATAAAAATATTGTTTAAAATTTAAAATTATGTAACTTTAATATTAAAAACTATTAAAATCCTCAAATATCCCTTATAATACACCCCAATAAGTCATCACTATTAAAGAGCCAAATCCTTTTTCTTATATTGTGCAAACAATCTCGTTATATTTAGCAACTCAGTTTTTTTTTTATTCTTTTTCTTTTAAACGGTAGAGCTTATGTTTTTTTGTTAATCTTAATAATTCATTTTCATTTGTAGTAGACTAAATGATTAAGAAAACAATCACTATTGGCTTTGGAAATGATGGTGGTGATTTCGGGTCACTGCAAATTAATGGATAACATTATTTGAAAACTTTGCGGATAATCGTTTCCTTTTCCTCATATTCTAATACAAATAGCCTTACAGTAAGGATGTAAGCAAGAATCATGGCTTCAGAAATTTCCTATAATGAAAAACAAGAATTTATAATATGATATTATGGATACTATTATTTAAAAGTTCCAAAGCATTTGATCTAAAGAAGCCGCAGAAAAAAGGTCATTGTACTCGATAGGGTCTTTGTTGGAAGATGATGTTAATTGCCTTGGTTTGTCCTAAGCAAAATTGATTCTTATCCCAATGCAATTCGACAACCTTTATTGTCCTGATTGCCTTCCTCTGTAGTTAGAGAAGTGGTGGTGTTGCTTTCTTCAACAGTACCTTTGTCCTGATTGCTTTAGTGGTGGTGCAGCCATGTTATATCTATTAAAGAATTGTACATTGACAGCTATATATCATTTATCCTCATTCGTGTAAACCAATAGTGTAGGCCCTGTATATACTTTGCTTGTTTTCTTTGTTCCTTTTCTCGTTCTATATATAGACACCCTTGTATACTGTATATCCTTGAACAAGTCAATACAATTAAAAGCAAAGAAAAGTCTCCTTCTCAGTCACTTTTCACTGTTTTCTTTTATGGTATCCAAGCCATCTTGCTCCTAGAAATGGCCAATAAAAATCCTGCCAATCCAAATATTATTGCTGAAAATGCTAATCCTCTGCCCAACGTAGAAAACCCATTGGTTCAACCAAATCCTGAAAACCCCATTATTCTTGTTGCTCATATTCCTCAGTTTCAGCTTATTCAACCACAAAATCAGGTTGTATCCATTCGTTTGACTGAAACCAACTATCTTCTTTGGAGACAACAAGTCCTTGCAGCTGTTCGTGGTTATGGCCTTTAAGGCTATCTTCTTGGCGCCATTGAAATTCCACCAGAGTTCCAACTTGATGAGAATGGTGTACATGGGGCTCTCAATCCTGCTTATGTCTTTTGGCAGCAACAAGATCAGTTATTGGCCTCTTGGCTACTTGCTTCCATCTCTGAGGGAGTTCTTGTTAATATGGTGGGAAATGATACATCTAGTGAACTGTGGCACACACTAGAAATGAACTTTGCAAATCAGTCAAGAGCAAAGATTATGCAATACAAGTTGCAACTCCAAACACTCAAGAAGGGTAATCTCTCAATGCA
>CAMOHE010026782.1:0-26260 GCA_946598075.1 Artocarpus hirsutus
AAAAAAAACAAAATTAAAGCAAGTAGACCCAGAAAAAAAAATCCACGAAATTTGTCTCTTGAATGTAACTTCCACATGAGAAGCTAAGACCTTTTACAAGTTTACGTTTCTACCTGTAAGCACATTGCAGCCTCAAGAGTATTCCTAATGCAAGTCAAATACAAACGTAACGTGTTTGCCTGCAAAATTTTCCAAACTCAACGACATAATTAAGTACCCAACAAAAAAAAAAAAAAAAACCCAATTTCAGGCGCTAAAGCCCTAAAGCCGAGGCTTACCAACAAAAGAATAAATCGTAGGAAAACACGAAAAATAAAAATGATTGACAAAGTCGCAAAGAATTGAGGTGGGCTTTTGGAAAGAAGAAGCTGTAAAAAGAATTGAGGTGAAATTCAAGCGATAGAGTACAGAATAGATGGATTTTGTTAAGACTTTTCAAGCAAAGAGAAGATGAAAATGAGATCCAAGGGGCTTAGGCTTACCATAATGTGTGACCAAAGATGGTGATTATGAAAAGAGGGATTTTTGGTGAAATTGATCCCAAGCAATGAGTTGATGCTGCTATTGTGCGCTTGATTCGGAGTGTAAGAACCAAAATGCGCCTTGAAAAGAGAGCGATTAGAGAGAGTGGAAAAAAATTTATAATAATAACCAAACAAAAAGTCCGACCTGCCGGATTCGAACCAGCGACCTAAGGATAGCTGTGGGTGATGCCCGACTACAGTCCTCCGCTCTACCAACTGAGCTAAGGTCGGATGCTTGACAAGCGTTAAAATAAATTATATTTAAGGTGTACATCAAGCCCCCACATTGCGAGCACAAATTGTTCTCCTTTTTTTTAATATATAATTTGTATCCTTTTCTCAACATAAAAAGTCAAAATTATTTTTTTAATGCAGTTGCTAATTAACACGAATGTCGTTGTTTCTTTTTTTTTTTTTTTTTTGGGGCTGCGAAACGTCACATGGACGTTGATTGCCCTTCTCTTACCTAGTGATACATAAAATGTGTAGTTTGACTTAGGGGTGGTAAAATCGTGTTGTATGTCATGTTCGTATCAGCATATTTACAGCACAGCATGATTAAACTAAACATGAACACGACACGATTAATAAATTAGCCAAAAATGTAAACACGAACACAACCCGCTTATAACACGCATAATACGGCATGATATGATTAACATGATTACTAAACAGGCCGTGACGAGCTGACACGATAACAACACATATATGGTAAGTTTATGACCCAATTAATTAAAAATTAAAAAAAAGCCAATAAAAAAAATTAACAAATACGCAATATCTAATTAATACTAACAAACTACAAATATTTTAAATATTTTTATTTTTAAGTTTAAATGTGTTATAAACGGGCGGGTCGTGTCGTATCGTATCGTATCGACACGTTTAGCGCCCGTTTGATTAAACTAGTTAAGGCGTGTTAGACGTGTTAGCACGAATCCAGCTTGTTTATTTTCTTGTTATTCGTGCCAACCCATTTATGGCCCAATTAATAAATGTGCAATCCAAACTCGTTTATCTCGTGTCGTTTTCGTATCTTGTCATCGTGCTGTATTGAAAATTGTTAGCTCCAGTTTGATTATACCCAAGAGGGTTGGTGTTCATGTTGTGTGCATAAATGTCATATGGTTTTTGTGGTTAGAAGAAGGCCATTTGGAATTTTATTTGAAACAGAAGTTTTAAGTTTAAGAATTATAGCATGTGAGAGCTTTAAATTATAGCAATTTATTATAGCATATGAGAGTTTTACATTATTTATTGGTTAGAACCATTGTTGGAATTTGAGTTTTTAAATGGCCTACAAACAATGATGTTATACTTACCAAAACCATCTCGAAAGTTGATAAGAGATTACAAGAGGGCACATCAAAATGGAAGAAATGATTGGGGGAGGATTTAGTAAAAGGATGTTTTTGGACCCATGATTAGTAGGAAGTATTAGAGAAGTAAAATATATTGGCGGAAAGATTCAAAATCCTCCAAACAATCCCCTTTTTTGAAAAATAAAAAAGGAAAAAAAAACTTTAAAGGGAGGATTTGAACTCTAGTCCAGTCTAGAATTATTGTAAGGTTATACTTGTACCTAATTTTGATCTTTCCTTTTGGAAGAATTAAAAAGTATGGAGCTTCTCTACTTAATTAGATCATGGAAGCAAATCACTTGATTAGTCCTGCCTGTTGGAAGGAAACCAAAAAAAATAAGGACGAAAAGGTAATTATAGAAACAAAACGAATGTTATTATACAAAAAAATAGTTTTATTTCCTTTTCACTAACAAGGCTGTACCAAACAGAGGAATTTTTCCGGTGGTGGGAATTTTTGTTCTTTTTTCTTCTCCTTTTACCAAGCGCGATAAATGACTGCTTATTCCCTTACCTAATTGTATACAGTTAACAGAAAAATGACAATTGGTCCAGTTTGTTTTGGTTCTTAGAATTTTTAGAAATGTTTTCGAATGCTTTTCGGGGTAAAAATTTTAAAAATACTCTCAGCATAATTATCAAGAAATTCTCATTTTTCAAACTAAAACATTTTTATCTATTTTGAAAATAATATCAAATGGCTCCAAAGTGTTTGTCAACTTTAGTTGAAACCAATGGGTTTAACTATTTTAGTTTAAAACACAATAATATATGGGAATTTTATGTTATTTGAGTTGCCGAAACATTCGGAGTACTTTTACAAAGAGTAAGGCTAATAACACTAACTTTCGCATCAATTTTGAGTTAGGATCCATTTTTATATAGTTGAGAGTTATATATTAGTTTTGCTAGTTTTGAGTTGGATTACAAATACTTTCATTATAGACACTTGTTTTGCTAATTCTTATAGTATTGTTTTAACTATATTATCCCGTGTAGAAGGGAAACTCGAGAGAACTTTTTCTTTTGCTTTTTTTAATAATAAACACTAAATACTGCGCCTCTTCTCCAATCTCACTCTTTTGCATTCTAGACTGGAGTCACGTATGTTATAAAGCACATATATTATGATGTGCGCCTAAGATTCAAGGGATTTCAGGAATCATTCGAATACTAATAATAAAAAAAGATTTCAAGTATATATATATATATATATATATATATATATTTCTAATGACGTCAAGAATAACGACAGTTTTGTTGTCAAGTATAAAGGTTTAATTAGTAACGCAAGTCACTCGAGCCATGTTTGCTTTATAAAAAGAGGATATCAATGAGCTTTTATGAAATGGTTTCATGGTATTCAATCAATTGTCTTGATTGTGGAATATCATTAAGAAATAAGAATTTATGTTATAAAAGATTTTTTGCGATTCTTTCTAGTATGGACTAGGTCAATCGTCCACTTCAGTATCTTATTGAACAAAATTTTAGACATATATACCCTAAAAAGTAAAAATGTAATATGGTTTTAAAAACATTTCCATCAATAAAGGATTTATTTATTATTCATATATCAAATCTTGTCCTTTTTACGTTCATATTTGTTAAATGTATGTTAAGCAAACAAAAGTCTGAGATTGTCAATCTAAACCTTAAGAATTGGGCATATGATTGACAGATTATGTGGAAGACATGATTCTTAAAATGACGGCCTAAATCATAAGATCCGCAATCAAGAGAATAAAGTTAGGCACTTTATTCATGCAAAGATTGTTATGTTGTTTATATTTCTATTGGGAAATGATTTGTCGTAGCCATCAGAGGTGGGCTCTGTAAATAGAAACGTTGTCGTATTATCATAGGTGATAATGTATTGGATTGGGATATAAAGTGAATTGATTTGGATTTATAATTCTGTCTTGGCAAATCGATTCACTTTAGACAATAATTTGTGTCGTATCATAATCTTAAGATGAATAGTGGGCCCGTTGTTTTGACTTGTATCTTTTAATGTACCAAAGGATGATATCTACATTTTATAATGGTATGCATGCCGCTACATTGGAAGCATGACTCTTGATAGCGTAGACCTGTTGTTCATATATATGAAATTCATAGCTCTTCTTTAGAAGTAGTTGATATCCTCGTATATGTGTTATTCTGTAATTGAAAAATTAGAGCGCTCAACCATTTGGATACATAGGTGTAACCAAATGGTATATCGTCTTTGGGTAGTAACTTTTTCGATGGTGAGATAATAGAACATAAAATTAAAAATAATTGAAAAGGTACGACATAATTTATCTTTATGCTGATTATGGATAATCCTATAGGGGTACGACACATTATGATATGTCATGGAAACTTAGCTATATGGGCTTCGTAATTTTATATAATTCGAGAGCGCAGCTCTAAACTTTTAGTGGAGTAGCGTTAAAGCTGATAATTATGAAATGTATATACGAGATATTGGGTTTCATAATTATCGAAAACTTGAACTATGTAGGTCCATCAGGTCCTCTTTGCTAGGATTACGGAATGCTTTTCCAATAATTGGTGACTTGAGTCAAATTATTAGATTGGCTAAAGTTCGATAAGATCAGATAGTTTATGTCTGTTTATCGGTTAAATTAATTTAGTGAAAATTAATTCATGATAAACTTGTTAAATTATCATATTAAATAATTCATGTCTGTTTATCAGTTGAACTAATTTTGAATAAATTAATTTAAGATAAATTTGGGAGTGTTTATTTTCCTAAAGATTATCAAGATATGACTGTTTTAATTAGATAACTTTTCTATTGAGTTATTTGAATTAAAATTGAGGCTTTATCCTAAGAATCTTGGATGGGAAATAAAGATTAGCAAGGATCATTTATTACACGATTGGCAGCTAATCTTTAAGTTCGGCCCGCCGATGGAGTAAGTTCAGCAGGCCCATCTGCCAATTCGGTCTGTAGACCGAGCGATAAATAGATCATGCGTTTTCTAGCAAATTTTATCAGATATTGATTTTGATTCAAATTTTTGAGGCCTCATCTGATAAGGACTAACCTTGGGCCCAACATCTATAAATAGGGAGTGAGTCTCATAAGTTATTTAGATCAGTTGAGAGATTAAGAGTGAGACTCTGTAACTCCCTAAGAGCTCTTGTTCACAAATCACGAACTCTAGCTTCAGGTTTTCTTAATTGGTTGGAAGGAGAGTCACCGGGGAAAGGCTGAACGACGTGCGCCCACACGCACTCCAATCGTGGATAGAAAATAACAAAGAAAACCAATTAATTAAAACTCTTCTAGATCGTTATACTCTTCACAGATTACATGAGTTTTTCAGCATTTACGAGGTTAGTAAGATCTAATTAATTTATACATCTTGTGTGCCAAACTTGTGTTTTAAAAATTACTTTGATATTAAAAAAATTTTAAAATTTTGCTGCTTATTATTTTTCCAATACAAAAATGGTAAGATTGTTCCTCCATTGATCAAGAATTTCAATTTTTGAAAAGTATTATGATCATCCAATAAGAAAGGTTTCAATTTTTTCTAATGAACGATTTGAAGACCTACTGATTCTAATAACTGATTGCAGAGTTGATCATTCGGGCCTTTCAATTCATAGATGTGGATGTGAATCTCAGACCTATAAATGCGGATATTCCCGAAACTCACAAAGAAACAAGGAAGTGAGTTAAACAAAAAGAGAAGAAACTTCAACAAAAAAAAGTAACCTTTTCATTTAGAGGACGTGCTTTTGGACAAATAGACATTCATTACTCTCATGGGATTTTATGGAGCATCAATACATTCCATTAGCGACAAAACTCACGTTTGTTTGAACCAGCAGAATGGCAAGGAAAAAGAAATTTAACCAATGGAAACAAATAGTTTCACAAAAGATAATTTCAGAATACTAAAGACAAAGTTCCAGCAACAAAATTTTGGAGAAATAGCTGATTAGTGATAAATAAACGGTTTCTTATGCATGCCGCTGAAAATAATTCAAGCTCAGATTGCCGACTAAAACATGCTTTGTTTTGTGGCCAAGTCACTAGTATTGCAATTCCATCACAAAAGCAAGCCAAGACATTCATTCGCCACTAGTCCTGTCCGGTTTCGTCAGAGTTATTGAAATGGTAAACTTCGCCATGACCAAGAGAGATGGCAACAACAGGAGATCAGAAGATGATCAAAGGTAGTCATGTTCAAAGCGAAATATTATCTTGTCAAGATTCACTAGGAAGATCTGCCGGTTCACTTTGCCTGAATGCGAAAATGATTTGACCAAAACTCTTTACTTAAACTATAAAAAGAGCTTTGATTTGATACATAATCTATATTGAGCAATTAGTGGACTCTTCGGGAAGATTTGCACCTCACGGTGTGAGAATTGGTAAAGAAAGTTAGTCCCGTTTAGCCCCATATCTGCAGTTAACGTCTTCTCCTTCTATGAGCCTCTCGACAGCATCTGGAGGGAGACCAATCAAGTCTAGTGTCTTTTCCCACACTTTGAAAGAAGTTTCAGCGTTGTGCGCTTCTTCAGAAGGACTTGTGGGACGGCAGTCTTGAGATATGAAAGGACAAGCAGGCCAATCATCGGCTTTCAACAGCTCACAGTACTCTGGAACTTGAGGATCAGTGGCTGCGAAGAGAGTGCTTCTGGAACCTGAATTCGAGTCGAATTACAAAAGCTTTAGCTTCTTTTTTAGTTTCCACCTCTAACAATATAAAAAATTTAGAATGCTGTTAAAACAGCCAAAGCCGAAATTACGTTCTTTTTTTTTGTCCTAATAGACTGTTAACTTTCTATTGTCTGAAAGCAACAAGAGCTCTAAAAATCGGTTAACTTATTCGCTGACCATTCCCAAAGAGGCTTTAAATTATGTCCGATTTGTTCAGGTTGGTTCATTTTTCTAGTTCTCAATATGCCTTTAGGCTTTAAGTACAAATAGATGGAAGAAAAGGCTTTGAGTAAGAACATCAAAATTAGCTGCCTTAGGTGCTATGAATTTCTAGAATCAGGAAGGGGCTGTTATGTTCCCCACTTAAAGCCACGCATCAAGGACGAAGGGGAAAATCTATTGAAGAAAATCCATGAAAAACTAATGTAGACTGCTCTCGGAAACTGGGAATAGATTATACACTCTCGATACTGTTCTGTGACAAGGTAAAAACAAGGATAATGTAATGGGGGTAAGGAAAAAAGTACTAGAATATACCCAAATATTTCACGATGTAAAACTTACTGTAAAAATCAAATACACCCAAATAATGGGAAATCTTGAACTGTTATATTAGATCGAATACTTTTAACACTATCATAATAAAAACCACCAATCTCTTAGTGAATATAGAGTCATGTTTAGACTCCTAAATTAAAATATAACGACCGCCAATCTCACGGTGAATAGAGAGCCGAGTTTATGTTTGAATATATTTTAGCTCCAAAAGGATCCATATATTTAGAATAGCTAGCAGTCAGCTAGGTAAACTGGCACAGGCAGATGCTTACTTGACAATAATGGGATTAAAGGGGGAAAAAAGGTTCATTAAGATAACTCAATTTTGTAATTGTCCTAACGTGTTCTATTATATCTTAAGCCATTTTGCATTAATACTATGAAGTATGATAGTTGCAGAAAATCACAAAATTCGATCCACCTTAGTATGAATGCTTTAACTGAAGTATGGCAAAACAGAACCTACTAACATATGAACTAGTTAAGCCGTTGAAGATCATCATGCTTGACGATATAAAGAGTTTGAAACAGATTTTCCAGCCTTTAAGAACACTTACCTTCTTGAGGACTAAAAAAGAAATAGGGTATTAGATGATAAGCAGCTTGAACAGCTTTGTGAAGATCCCTTGCCTGTAATTGACATTCAAATCAAAAGAAAATAATTAGTACAATATCCGTTTATGTCCAAAATAGAAAATCAAGAAGAATCACTCAATTCTGAAACCTAGCGTTAGAAAAGCATGACATGTCAAGATACTTACAACATTTGTGTGGACAATTCCAGGTGATACACAAAGAACATTAATACCAGATTCAGCAGGCAGCCGCTTAAAGAGAACACTGCTAAACATAACCTGCAACAAAACACTCAGGACCACTAAATATTATTTATCATGTCACAAAGGTAGAATAGCAAGTCTGAAATTACTTTCCAATATGTCTAGAAGTGCAGCCTTGACTATAGGACAAATATCTTTTATTAGGTGATGTTGCTTGGGGGTCAGAGAAAATGTTGAAACAAGAAAAATAAAGAACAACAAGAAGAAGCTCGAAAATGGCAAGCAGATGCATATAATGTAAGACTAGTGAATGAAAAAAAAAAAGTAATTTGTTCATTTAACAAAAATAGCGAGGAAGAGAAACATATCTTATATATAATTCCTATCTTTTCCCACTCTTTTTCCTGTGTACTAAAGTAGTAATGAAGACTTCCTTTGGAACTCTACTCTCTCTTCTTTGTTCTTTTTATTTTTTTTGTTTTATTATTATTTCCCATAAGTAAATGTGGCAGCTAGTGACGTGGCCACATGCAAGGCATAGTCATCAGTTAATTCAAAAACCATAAAAATTGTCAAATCTAATTTATTCTTCTTCTTCTTCTTCTTCTTCTTCGTCTTCTTCTTCTTCTTTTATTTTTATTTTCCCCCTTTTTAAAACATGATTAATGTAAGCAACCATGTTCAAATGCAAAGAAATTCTTTAGGTCATCAAACTATTAAGAATTACTAGATCAAAACTTCCAAATGCACCTGCGCAAGCTTGCTGCTTGCATATCCCACTAAGCTGGTAAATTTTCTTCTCCCGGAAACAACATTCATGTCTTCTGTGTCAACAAAGCCAACATAATGCATCTGCCAGAAAAGAACCCAACAATTCTCAATTATGTGATGACATAAGATTAAGAGCTAAAAGAATTCACATGTTATATGATGAAATAATTCTTTATTTTCTCACTAATTCCCACTTAATTTTTCAATCAACAAAGACAGAAATTAGATAGCTATTAATATAAAACACGGATAAGAGAAGAATTAAAGAATCAAAAGGATTTTAAACAAGATGTTGGCAACAAAATTTACAACATGACATGAAATACTAACTATACAGGCAATCAGAAATAGCATTCAAGGCCTACAAATTTTTGATTCATCTCTTCTTGTAAAGCTAGCTAGAGAGGGTGACATGATGTTAAATGTTCTATTTTTTTTTTTCCCTTGATGAAGAAAGAATGGGATGCACTTTATTTCATGAAAGAAAGGAGAACTCCAGTTTTGTGATTGTATGGTCATAGGGCTGCTCCATCCCTCCAAATAATCAAACGAAGTTATAAAACAGATTAAGCTCCTCAACCTGACATTTACGGAGGTTTCTTACACATAGTAATGACTGATTTGCTGAGCTTCATGCTTAGTGCTACACACAAGCAGAAGATGTAAATTTTAAGTTTCTGTCAAAGATGGAAGTAAGATCATGGCCACCTAAAGTAACATTCTTGACTATCAACTTTCACCTATTTTGCTGAAATGTCAAATGAAATAGTTTGATTTTAAATTTAAATTTTACAGATAATTCAACAAATAGACAAAAAAGATTCCACACTTCAGTGGTCTAGCGTAATTAGCAGCAGAAATATAACAGGACACGAATAAATCACATCTTGTGACTGCAGGACTTACGACAGAATTCACATTGACAATTCTACTTGGAGAGCCTCTGATAAGAGATGGCAAAAGCAATATGGAAAGCAACGCTGGACCCAGATGATTCACTTGCATGTGTTCCTCGTACCCATCTTTTGAAAATCTTTGGGGCTCTAAATGAAAGAAAGTCTATGTATATCAGGTAATCAACACCAGCACACAATTAATACACAACTATAAAATGGGTGTTCTTGAATTTAACGAACAAGCACAAGATAGAAAGCGAGGGAAAACCAAACCATGGAATACCAATAAAATATAGTATAAGAAAAGTGCAAACATATTTAAAGACAAACAAAAATTTGATTCACGACTGATCAAAAGGCAGGCAGCCAAGATTCAGCACTACACAAATGCACACAAAACAGATGAGGTTTTTGATTTTCAAACAAAGATACTATTCAATGTATCATGCCTCTTAGAATATTAGCAAGGAACTAAGGACACTGACGATGATAAACCTCATATAAGCAATATAATCTCCTGATACTTATTTAAGAGTAATGCAAATTACTGTGTGATGATAACTATTGGAATAAAGGGGAAATGTGAAATAGAAGGTCAAGACATGTACTCAAATTCGAAATGCAATTTCAGTAACCAAAATGGACAGACATTGTTGAAAATAGTAAAACGGTAATAAACAGAACTCCAGTGAAGCCACCAACCTCCAATTGAAAAGATTCCAGCATTGTTAATAAGAACATGCAAAGGCCCTAGACGCGCATTCCACGCCTCAGCAAATCTCACCACAGAATCCAAAGACAGAAGATCAAGTTCCATCACCTAGGAAAATACCAAAAATTTCGGGGATCAACAAAAATACACTTGAATTTACCACACTTTTGCTTACTATACTCCATTTCTTAGTTTTTGTTAAAAAGATAAAAATAGTAACAAGAAATACACCTTTTTTTTAAAGATATTATGATAATGTTTGCTTGGCAGTTGGCAATGCTAGGTAAATTTGACCTAGAATGGTACCATCCTGATTGTAAAATTAAAAGGCAACGTTTTTATAGGGAAAAAAAAGCATTGTAAAATCTTGCAAAAATTCTTTTATCATTCGTTCCACTTCGAGTAAATCTATGTACTCAGAAAAAAATTAAAACCAAAAAGAAAAAAGAAAAAAGAAAAAAGGTACAATGCCACCGAACAAGCGATCATTAATGCTTGATAAATGTTGACATTTAAAAAATGGAAACCTAAATTCGAATTAATAGTAGAAATGAATTAATTGTATTTTTTTTTGCAGAAATGAATTAAGAGTAACTTAACCTCAATATTGAGAGGGAGGCCCATTCCAGACCACTCGCTCTGCCATTTCTGGATCAACTCCTGCGCCACCTTCGTATTCCTCACCGCCATAACCACATACGCTCCAGATTCCGCCAATTGCCTATCCAATCAAAAACTTTCCTTTCCTTTCACATCCAAGATTCGAAAAACAAAACAAAAAATAAAAACCAATCAATGAATCGGCGGAGAAAATAAACAAAAACCTGGCAATTTCGTGGCCGATTCCGCTGGTGGATCCGGTGACGATGCAGGTGAGGTCGTTGATCGGAGGGAGAGGCATGGGGTTCAGCAAATGGCTCGCCATTATTCTCTGGAACAGCATCTCGTACACCACGTAGAACCACCCTCTCAGCCACTCCATCCATCCCAAAGCCTTCTTCTCCTTCGCCGTCGTTTTCGTTGTCGTTTTCCTCTTCTTCTCGTCGTCGTCGTTCAGCGGTTCGTTCGGATTCCTCGCCGGCGGCGGCGGCGACAACGAAGACGACGCCGTTTCCATGTCGTAGCAGCTCACTCACTACGCAGCAGCAGCAGCAGCAGCAGCAGAGACTGTCGTCCCAAAGCGAAAGGCGAATGAATATAAACACGTGACTTGCCGGTGTGTCACCGTGCCAACGTGGCTAATGGTAGTAGGTTGGTTATCTTGTGTCCTTGAATTTGCATGTGTTTGCATCCGTGCATCACATGTTTAAACCACATCATTCCAATGTTCGATGGATTCTGCCGGCATGTTTAGGACTTCGCTCAAATGTTCCTGTCTGACCCTTTTAATTTAGACTTAAAGCATGTCTCGTGTAGTATTTGGGTCAGCTATCATGTCATATTATGCCTGATTTATTTAACTTTTTGTAATGTCAAGTTCAGCCTATGATTTATTTGTTGATGGGCTATGCCCATAATATGCTGAAACCATACTCTGCCTGTTTCGGTGTTCGTATTACCAAAAAAAAAAACAAATAGACAAATAAAAAATAAAAATATTGAAAGCATTAAATCTTGATAAAAGAAACTTTATTATTGATAAAAATTGTCTCATTAAAAACTTTACCAAGAAAAATCCATTAGGATAAAATCGTGGTAAAGAAAAAAGAGTGCAATTATAAAATACATAATTAAATAAAAGTGTAAACTTAATTTACAGTGCTTTCACGTTATTCTTCACTCATGTTTTGTGTTTCTAAATGCATGTGTTTCCATATTTATTAATTAATTTAGAAACACAATATAGAAATTTTGAACTTCTTCATAAAAATATTTATAAAAATATAAATTATACCAATAAAATTAGTTTTAATTGCATGTTCTAATCGTGCTTGTAGTTAGTCCCTATCATGCTTTTTAACATGCTCGTGCTCGTGCTCGTGCTCGTGCTCGTGCTCATGCTGGACCCTTATCGTGTTGTACTCTTAATGTGTTTCATGTCTAAAAGTTGCATCAAGTTTAGCCCATTTAAAAAATTGGATGGGCCCATTTAATAATCGTGTCGTGCTTGCTTTTTAACGTATTATGCTCGTACCAGCCCACTAGGCTCGGCCTGTTTTGGTGTTTCTAAGCTCTACCAAAGAAAAGAAAAGTGATCAATTATCTTTAGAAGATGTGATATAATCACATAAAATGATGATTTCAAGGCCTTTAATCTAAGCGTTTGTTTGACAACTAGATTCAAACAGTGTTCTCAAAAGGATGTCAATTATATTGACAATTTATTTTTTTTCTTTTTTTGAAAGGGCAATTTATTCATTTTAAAATACTTATAGAACATATTAATCACGCACACAAATTGAACAAGAGGCTATCAAAATGTAAAAAGGGTTATAAAAGAGCAGACATCATAACACCAGCTATTAATGCTGGTATTTTTGTTTCTAGAGTAGCACATGTGGTGTAAATTGAAGCAATAAAACAAGCAGCCGATAAATTAAAATTAAAGTTGGTACAATTTGTAGAATTTAAAGCCTTTACACAATCTGTCCCTGGTCCCGATAAAGCTACTTAGAATCAATTGGTAACTCATAAACATTCTTTTTGAGCAAGTTTGTATTCTTTATAGTATCTCTATGGATTGTGGCTTTTGTTTAGATTTTGTTGGATGACCATGGAAACCTCTATTAATGTGATTCGCACAGATATGCTCAATTGTTATGTACCAAATTGCCGTTTTCCTTGTTTCGATTGTGAGAAAGAAATAATGATGGGTGTTGCGTGTATTGAATGATGCATTTGAACAGGACTCGTTCGCTTTTGCTTTTGTTTTTTATTTGTAAACAGTAGAAAAGAAGATATGACAGTAGTGATTTTTCTGTTAGTATTTAAAACTAAATTTTTAAAAGCGCATAATCAAATAAACGGTGTAAAATATTCTAATAAGAAATAAACATGTCACATATGACAAAGTTTTTAAAGTCTGAATTAAACAATGATATTAGAACTTAGAGTCCTTTTTAGAAGGTAAAAAATGCAGACAAAATCAGTTTTAACTAAAACCTTTAGTTACTATAACATAAATCTCTCATATGTTACAGTGATAAAAAAGAGCTATAGTGTAAGGTTCTCATATATTACAATTTTCGGTTCAAAAATTTTAGTTCTAACTACACTTCTCAAACACTATAGTAATTTTAACTGTAAAATTTTGGAAGGTTCAAAACTCTTTTGAAAAGATATCTAAATGTTGGGGTTAATGTCCACAAGCATGGACATTGTATATATTATTAATAAATAAATAAAATGATATTTATGATTATTTTAGTTGCTTATGTGTATTATGAATACTTTAATAAACATCAAGAAAATTCTATGATTATTAATGTGACTATAAATTTGGCATATAAGTGCTTAAGGATAAATTTATAGATAATAATCTAAATAGTCTGTAAAAATTAATTAAAGTTTGAGATCTTTAATTAAATATTACAAGTGCGTTCCAATCTAATTGAAAATAAAATAGTCTTATCTAGGCTATCAATATAGAGATATTAGATTGGATGTATTTTATATAATGAGATTATATGGGATTGAACCAGATAAATTATGATCTCTAATAATCGTTCGTTACAAATAGGGTGTTCAAATTTATCACTGTGATGAATATATATATGATATTCTTAATCTCGAGTATTTATTAGACTCTTGTTTATGACATTGTGTTTTTTGACTTGCATGATAAGATTTGTCCAAAGATTGATCATAACTTAGAGTCTTAGGAATATGATGGAACAAATAGCTGGGAATAATATTATACAGATATAGAATCTATTCCTTCCTTATAGAAGTTAAAAAAATAGTGCTTTTAAGTGATGATTCGAGACTTGAACAGTAGAGCGCTTGTTCATAATAAGATTATAAATTACTTGTTCATTAGAGAATCATTGAAACTCAAAGATAAAGACATAATAAGAGAAGTGAACAAAAATTGAACCTAACTCATATTATGAACTATTTATGGAGGACTAACTTATATGTAATGATCATATCAATGGATTACTTACTAATTTTTTTGAGTAATTATCACTATAATTTCAAGAGTGCAGTTTTAGGTTTTTAGTGGAGTAACATTGAAACTAATGAATTTGACACGTTAATTAAAGAGTTTAATTAATTGTTAAATTTATTGGAGCTTGAATTATTTATAACATTGTATTGGATTAGTGCATAGAATGAATTATGCATATTTAATTTGAAATTATTGAATTCTAAATTAATTATTTCACATAAAATAAATATATTTTAATTTTGTGTGTGACACATATATGGTAGAACTACACTTTGTCTATTCCAGTATGGACACAAGATTAAATACTTAATTTAAAATTTTTTTTAAACAAATTGTTTTATTTTAATGTCGAATTAAAATAAATATGATTTATTTAAATTAATTAAATATATATTATTTATGTACGTGCAAATGTTTTACGTGGCTTTAAAAAAAAAAAAAAAAAAACGAGAAGTATGTGGACTTTAAGTTCACTTCTTCCTCAACATGCACGATGGAGATTGCCTCCAAGCGTGGCATGTAACTTATCCATTAAGAGAGAAGTGTGTAGTTTTTATTTTTTTAAATTTATTTAATTAATAACTAATTGTTCACCTATGAAAAGATAAAGATACAAGTTTTTCACCTATGTGATATTTTTGAGTTTTTGGAAGAGAAAAACTGAAAGTTTTCTTTTAAGAAAAAAGTTTTGCTATCTTATATGTTGAGTATATAACAAAATTAAAAAAGTGTGAGATAATTCATCTTCATAGTTTGATGCCTACTCGTTGTTCTATTGATGTGGAGGTTTGATTTGGAAGATCATAGTGTCAAAGAGGAAAGCTAAAAAACAAAACCCAGCTAGGTCTTCAAAAGATTTGAAACAAATTCTCCTATGCTTTCAATGTTTAATTGAAATTATATACATATTGTCAATAAACAAAGTTTTGAAAAAAAATTTGTTTCCCAACCGATCAATTTTCCGCTGTGTTTTATATTAAATTCTAACACTACATACTTCTGAAAGTAATTTTATATTTAAAAGGCCCAAACAACTTCCAAAAGGCAATGTTAAGTATAAAGGAAAGGTTATCCATGTGCAATAACAAGATATAGAGAGTAAGTATTGTTTAGAAACAATTATGAATAATAGATAGAGTAAATTAAAAGAGTAGTAGTACGTCACCTTTGAGCAGCAAAATTGAATCTTGTGCTTTTTCATGGTTTGGAACTTCTGAGGAATCTTCACGGGGAGACCCCTTTGCACTCTCTCTTAAAGCCTCCCGTAAAGTTCCCCAAAAACCTCCACCAGAACATCTACTCACATTTGGCGGTGGTCTCTTTTGCAACAACTCTTGTAGTTCTTTGAGTTTTCCGTATGTTCGAATCACTAAGGAATCAAGGCATGACATTACCGTTAAAAGCTGGTCTTCTCCTTCTTCGACCAAGTCATTGCTCCATTCTCATTCTCTCCACTTTTTCAAGCCCTCAAAATGAAGTTCTTTCAGTTTCAGGAACAAGACAAACGGTGACGTTCACCGAAATTTTCCCGTAGTATTTGTAATTTTACCCTTGTCACTAGCACATTGATCCATAATTCCCAAGAACTCAAGGCCAACTTTCTTTACCTTAATGCACATATACTATGTGTAATGAGTCAACAGGGGGCAATTTTCCCAAAGATGGTAAAACCTTGCAACATCGGCAAGCAATAAGACAAAGACTTTCATGTTAGTTAAGGACATGAACCAACTAGGAGATACAGAGGGTCCGCCACAAAAACAAATCTCCAGGATTTCAAGTTCGGATGTGGTTGCAAGGCTTCGAGTACGAGCTGATCTTCATCTTTACACTCAAATCTTTGACCTACAGAAGTTAATTAGCTTCGAGCTGTCAACAAGGAACTCCCATGTTTTAAGCACTTGTTCCCTCCCAGCTTCACCACAATAGACAAGCTTCCCACAATTGAATGCAAGAAGATATCGTCGAAGTTAGAGGTGGCTTAAATCTTTTAGCATCAAACGAGAGTCGACGTTGGCATTGTTGTTTCTCATGAGGTTTTCATCCTCAAACACAACAAACAGGTCTAGGGTTTTGAAGAGAGGTTACCCTCCCAATTCCTTTTGACAATCCTTCTAGCTCGTAGCATCCATCAATATATAAACGCCTTAAATTAATGAGCTTGCTAATCTCTTCTAGTAGCCTTTGAAGATTGTCGCATTTATTCATTCTTAAGTTTGTAAATTAGTAATTTTGCAAAAAAAAAAAGTTTGCAAATTAAATAAATTACATAACTTCTCTCGCAACTCCTTCAATGGATTAGAAGATAAATCAGGATATCGCAGATGCAGCCACTAATCAATTCTTTCTGGTAATTTCTCGATCTTGCAATACTAACTTTCAATGTCCCAAGACATTTTAAGTCTAGGATTACTTCAAGCATAAAGGAGTATTATACTTACGGGGCGCGTAACAAATAGCGTACAAATTTTTTTTTTTGTCTGCTATTATTGGATTGGGAAAATTTCTGTTACTCTCTAACTCTAATGTTAAGTGACTAACCTTTTCCTCCCCGAGTATTTCCTTCCCACAAGTACCAAGCACTTCGGTGAGGAATCATTCATTTCTTGTGAGGAATTGAGCGAAGTCATGCAAGATTCGCGCATTTGGCATGCCGCAATATTTCCATCGTATAGAACGCTTTGTAATATTGTTATAGTGTAAAACAAAAGTAATTTATAATGTAAAGCTCTTACATGGTACAATAAAATCATTTTAATTTTTAGTTCTAATTCTGTCAAACGCATGTTTAATCTTAAAGTATGTAGAGTAAGTATCATTTATATCATTTCTAGTATTTACATACTTATTTGACAGGGTAATAAGAAATAATTTCATTCCCTTTCTAGTGTTTACTTATTTAGGAATGAGAATTCTATTCAATATAATTACTAAAATATCATTATTATATAACTAATAGCTATTAAATAATAACGCTTGAATTTGGACTTCATAATATTCATTTCTTTTGATAAGAAATCAATACTAAAGGTATGCGAGGATTGATATTCCCTTTCCTCATTCTCTATATTATGTAAGACTCTTAAAATTCTCATTATTAATTTTGTAAATAAACATATTATCTAAAGAGAAATGAAATTATTCCTTAATTTCTCTTTTCTTTTGATGTAAAGTAAACGTACCCTTAATTTATTAATTTATTTGTAAAATTTGCAAGTTGTAGCTACGCTTGAAGACTTTAAGCCCTCTGACTTTTGTTTCTATCTGCATGGCATCGCCAATAAAAGGCATATAAGACCCTTACGTTAAGTTCGTCCAAAAGTTTAGTTCCATACTTGCAGTTTAGATTCTCAACCAAAAATTTTGTAATTAAACTTTTGTGACCACTTAGTATAATGTTTTTAGTTATGTTTTATAATATTATTGTTGTTATTTCCATAATGTTTTTCTAAATTCTTTTGTAGTTTAAGAAAGAAGGGGGAAATTCTAGCAAAATTAGTTTAGATATTTTTAGTTTTTTTTCTTCACAGTTTTTTAAGCCACTGTAATGTCCAAATTATTTTTAAAAAACCTATGATTTTATTGTTAACTTAGCTATGATTCTTGCAAAACTAGTTTTGATCTATCGTAGACATAGACTAGTACAGATAATGCTTAGGAGACCTTTAATTATTCGTCGATAGAGAGTGACATAGTAGATGCTTAACTCTTTATTTTGTCATTAATTTTAGTTAATCAATTATAAAATTAAGTTTATCTGTTAAAATGAGTTTTTGCTGCATTATAGACATGAATTGGCACATGAAATAATAGGTAAATCTTGATTTATTGTCGATTGAAAATGACATATTGTATTCTTAAATTTTTTAATAAATAACTAGAAAAACTAAAATATATTTAAGTTAATTACTAGAATAGAACCTTTTAACTTGAACACTGTTAGAATCATTGTTTTTCTTTAAAATCAATCACATTTATTATTAAAGTTTCAACCTCACTTTAAATAATCTGTTTTAAGATAGCCACATTTCTTGTTGTTAAAATTCTAGCATTAATTTTAATTTTTGTCTTTAAATTAGTTAATTTTCACATAAATTTGGTAAATCATAAATCATAAAATGGAAAAGTTTGCAAAAATTGTAAATAATTAACTTTAATCCTTAAATTCTTTAGTAAATATATAAATAAGTAGTATAACTAATAATTGGACCGTAGCAACATCTTTTACCTGTGGGATCAACCTCAAACTCACTAAGATTTTCTTACTTGGACTTAACTTTTGAGACCGAACAACGATCTTTAAAGTTTCATTTTTTGAAGACAAAGAGAGTGAAAGATCCTTCTAAACACAAAACCATAACTTAGATCTAATCCTTTTTATGCTCAACATGCATAATATTAAAACTACATCAATAGAACTCACTAAAACTATAACATAAATATAAATAAAAATTATTACATGCTAACTTCTCTTAAAATAAGAACATAAACTTTTTTTTAATTTAAAAAGGACAAACTTTTATTTTTAATTTAAAAACGAGCGTTCAGGTGGTATATCTTTGAAGATCTTCTTCTTGAGGGATCCACCAAAGCTTTCTCCTTAGTTTTAATTTTTGGCTAATGATTTCTACTGGATGGGAGAGAAAATTTTGAAAGAATATGTGGAAGAAAGAAACAGTTTTTAGAAAGAACAAAGGGAGGAGAATGGAAGAAAGAACCGATTTTTAGAGAGAACAAAGGGAGGAGAAATTTTTCTTTCTAAAGGAAATGGAGAGAAAAGAGAGCAAAAATGAGCTCTAGTTACGGAGAAATCTATTTATGGACAATTTCTTAAGCTTGGTTACTTTTCTACTTAACTTTTAAACCTATTTTAAAGTATTTCAAGAACACTGTTTGACAAAGTTGGTTAGAATCAACTTTTTGGTTAGAAAATAGTGTAAAGCTCTCGCATGTTATAGTAAAGGCAAAAAGTTTCTACTGTGCAAATTTCATATGCTATAGTGTTTTGAACAAAAAAATTGATTCTAGCCATCTTTACCAAACACTCTTTTAAATGGGACAAAATTTTGCTTTATTCCCCCTTAATGTTGGCGCCTACACTTGAGGAGGATGGAAGACAATTTATTATTATTATTATTATTAAAACAAGTAATGTCCATCTTTTATGGATAGTATAAGATAAGATCATATTAAGAAAACAAGATCTACTTTTTGTGAAAAACTTTTTGACCCACGAAGACTTGTCCCCATATGGTACCCGCAAGAATCCCATGATGCATGGAAGCAGATGAAATTTCATCTAATTTAAGGAAACTAGCTAGCTATAAGTAGATTTTTGGTTCTATTGGATTCAACACAGTTTAAAACTAATATTGGTATAAGTTAATACAAATATAAATTTTAATTGTGTAAAAACTAAATTATTTTTAATCTTAAATATATTCGTAGACTGTATAAACTTAATCTTGAAATTTTCTACATTATCCTCGATATTGACATATTTTTGATAGTGTCAATTTCGGAACTCGGGCAACATTTTAAATTACTGCTCCGGTAACTCGGATGCTTAACTAATAGGCAATTAAGGATTTACCATGTGTTAAAGTGTTTCTTGGTATATTACTAACATTGTATTATACTTGAAAATTCTTATGATTTAAATTCTCAAGTTATTTATGAATTAAAATTTCTTTAGCCTTAAATCATAGTAGAAATTATCAACCAAATTATATTATTACATAAGTTAATAAATTTAACTTTAATATTTTCTATAGAATTTTGGAATATTTATATTAATTCCATAAATCCTTTTAGTCATAAAGATCATACACGATATTTCTAGAAAAATTTTCAAGATCAGTTTTTAGATTCCAACATAATTTTGAGCATTCTTTGATGCATAATGATATTATATTCTACCGAACATGTGATCATAAGCTCTAAACTTATGCTTCTTACGAATTTAATGGCATACTTATGGAAAATCCTTAATTAATTATATTTATTAATTTCTTGAATTTTTCCATTCATTACACTATGTGCCCTTAAACATTGTTTATAATTGTTATATACAAGAGGATAATATTTAAGGATGATAATTAAACGATAATATATAATTAATTATTTTAGCTAATTATTCAATTGAAGTATGAAATCTTTAATTGGGCATTACTAGTGTAGACCCTTTCCCTTAAGAATAAAATGGTCTTATCCGAACCGTTAGTATAGCAAGTCATTAAATGAGTGCACTGTATGTACTAAGATTATATAGAACTACCACAATATATGATCTGAATAGCTAATAATTTAAGTTAAATATAGCAAGTTCTGATCGCATTGACTGATGGTAATATATAAGATGATCTTATTCCTGAGATATTAGAAACTCCTATTTATCAATTATGTCTTTTGATTTACTCGGTACGGATTCAACAATTTAATCTTATCTCTTAAATTTTGGAGGCATAATGAAGTAAGTAGTTGGAAATGTTAATATTAGAAGATATAATCCATTTTTTCTCTAACGAGAAGTAGATAAATAATTCTCTTAAGTATTGATTCGAGTTTTGAATAATATAAGCTCTCAATTTATGATTAAGTTCATGAATTTATTATTCATTAAAGAATCAATGACATTCAATGATAAAGAAGTAATAAAAAAAAGTTAACAGGTTTTACCTAATTCTAATTATTAATTATTCATGGAGAATCAACTTATATGTAATTACTATATCAAATAAACGACTCTAAGAAATAAGTAATTATATCTATAATTTTAAAGTGCAATTTCAAGTATTTAGTAAAGTTATATTGAAATTAATAAAAAAGTAATATATTAATTAAAGAGTTTCATTAATATAATATTGGTTGTATTGAAGCTTAAAATTATGCATGCATTAGTCCCTCGCCATCATTATAAACACTATATCAACAAGTGGAATAATTGGTTTAATAGTTATTTAGAATTATGGAATTTTAAATTAGATATCACTCAAAATAAATTAATTATAAATTAATTTATAATTATTAAATAATGAGATTTTAATGATAAATAATTAATTTTAGAAGACACATAGAGAGGTCCACCTATTGTGTGTGGTGCCACACTATATAGAGGAATATTCCTTATGCAATCCAAGCCTTGATTGCCAAGTTTCCACATTTAGAATTTTTATTTCTGAATAAATATGATTTAATTCAAATTTAGAAAGTTAAATTATAAACAAATGAGACTAGGTAACAAGCAGATTTTCTCTCATCCTTCTCAAATTTGCGCCACCCATAGATACCCATAGATAGAGGATTGGGTAATGCCGCATACTGATAGGGAAAGAGAAAATATTCTTTTTTATTTTAATTAAATATTTGTCCTTTAAAATTAAGATAAAAGAAACTTTTAGAACTAATTGAGTCTTCCATTTTTCCATAAATAGAGGTATCATCTATTCATTAAATACACAATTGTGAGTCTTGAAAAGACTGAGCCAAAAATTCCTCACTAGATGTGTAGAGAGAGAGAGTACAGAAGTGTTTTTCATCCCAAAAGCCATTTTGCTTATGTGTTGAGATTGACGGATGATTAAAAATTAGTTGAGTGATTCTTAGAAACCTTAAATGCTCCTATGCCCACATGTGCATTTATTCTATGTGAAGGACTAGGCGAGGAAGACCAAGGTTTCATCTTGAGAGTGTTCGTACTCGTAAGAAGAATACCATCTCTTATCATCATCTGAGTAAACAAAAGTTTATATATATTTATTTAACATTAAATTAATATGATCTATAACGTGTTTTAAAAAAGTTTTGAGAAAATTTTGTTTTATATATTCTGCACTATAATCACATTTTTTTTTGTTTGTGAAAAATGTTTTCCAAAACCAACATATTCATAATGTGCATATGATATAGATTTTTGCATATGATAAAAATTACGTGGATATATATTCACGTGTGTGATCATTTATTTATTTGTATTATTTTGTTTTTTTTTTTGTAAGTATTTATGTATATTGTTTTGGAGCAAAATTTGGTCCAAATCGATTCAAAGATATTGCAGAGCCAGTGAAAGCATTTTAGAACTTCATTCTGGCAGTCGAAGGAGGCCACCGGAACATACGCCAAACAAAGTGACAAAATGAGTCATTCGAAGGGACATTCAAGAAAGGCACTTGCAGCATACTCTAACAAAGGGACATTCAGGCTATTGGATAACATTGCTTTCAGAGCTGAAAATACTTTTTCAAATAATAAGATTGATTGTTGGGTGACAGGAATCAGGAGATGCACCAAAGAATCCCAACTAGGTTGGCACCCTTATAGCACCCTCATCATCTACCCGCTCCCAACGTATTATTAAATAAATAAAAGAAAGACCAAGCCAACAAATTACAAGCGCTTTTCGTGCAATGACCCATCCAAAAAATCCTGAAACCAAATACAACCACTATGAAAGACAGACGTGAAACAATCAGAAGCAGAAATTGACACCAAAAGACTGCCTAAACGATGCTTGATAGTCAGAGTCAATGACAGTCCTCATTAAAAACGTTCCTAGTAAAACTCAAAGAGATAAACCTAGTAAAGGAAAAAAGAGTGCCTGTGCTTGCAAAGTAATAACCCCATCAACAAAACCTATAATAAGGCTTACTAGAAGCGACATCAACAACATCAGAAGAAACGAAACCAAGAGCAGACCACCACCAAGTTAAAGCAATAATGCTGGGAGCTTGGAACGCCAAAGAGTCAACCATAGTGTTCCTCTCTCGATATGTTGCATAGCAACAAAATCCATCTAATGAAATTTTAGACATTTTAACCCAAGTTGTATGCCAACACCAAGAGACATTGCAAGGCCTAGACCAAAGAAGATCCACCAAATAAACAGAGTTACTCTTCAGGCATTGCTTCTTCCAATGAAAAGACCAAGCATATAACAAATGTCATGAATAACTGCAGCTAATTCTGTTTCAAAAGCATAGCAAATACCTGGAGGAATGGCAAGACAACCGATGGTGAAACACATCTACAAGTGCAGAGACTCCTCCACATTCAGCATGACCTGGACGACCAAACGCAGCGCCATCCGGAGCTAGGGTATGTCAAATAACTTCAATAGTGCAAGTTGCTTGAGAAGGCCAACCGGAAAGATAAGGCCTTCAAAGAATCCTCAAATCCTCTACAGAATTTTGTCAAATATACATTAAATAGAGCCATTTACAGATGACATAAAGCCTTTGACGAAATCAAAATTCCTCCTAAGTACATTAATTACATTAATTGCTCACCAGAGACTTGAATGTGGGATGACACATCAAAAATTTTTCCTACCTGCGTTTTCCCAAATTGTCTCCAACTAAAAGATCCCATTAAAAGATCCCAAATTATCTCCTGGTACCACATAGTGCCATCCAACTTTGCAGCTTCAAGTTCTCTTCCACACATTTTTGGCTATAAAGAAAGCATTTACAGCCCGCAATACTTCAATTGTTTTTTATGTCATATTGATGATTGATTACAAAATAAGGAAAATAGAAAATTTAACTAAAGAACCCCTTTGTTGTAAATTGCTAACGTGGATTGAAAATTCCTTGATTGCGAATTACCAGTAGATCCCAGCTATGTTGGCACCCGCTAGCAATCCCATCCTACACTCAATTAATTAAAGTGAAAAAGAAAATTCAGCCAATATTTTCAAAATAGGAAAATAACCTCCAACAAGTAAAAAACTAAAAACTTATAACAACCCAAATAGAAGTAGGAAATCCTAAAAAAGCAGGAAAAAAAACTGGCACATGCAACATATCTGGAACGGAAGGATATACTCTCTTAACAGAAAGAGAGGCTTTTTAAAGACCAACTCACACTAAAACCTTAAGGAAAAAAGGGATGGAGGGAAAAAAACATACATGCAATGTTCCAATCTTCTAATGCTGTATAACGCTAGATTCAAACAGCTATGACCTCCTCTGTCCACAAGAGAATCCGAAAAGATCAACATGTAAACATGTAATCGGTCACATCATAGTAAACAATATCCATCAAGCCGAATTATCAATATGAACTGCATAGAAAGCAAGCTTATCTACTACATGATTGTCTCCTCGAAAAATATGAGAAGCCTGTGCAGTAGATTTAATAAATATGGTTATTTGATATTACACATAGAAAGCAATGAAGAATTGTAAACAGACTTATACTCTGGTCATCAAGGCTTGTTTGGTCTAAAAGCTGGCCTATCTTCTTGTAATATTTTATTATTAGAAAAGCTTCAGTTAATCAAGTAAACAGAAATTCCTCAATATGTCTTCTTTTGGAAAGTATTTCATTCAATGGAGTGATCTGCGACCAGGCATTCTACAGTACATTCTCTCTACAGACACTAGAAAAAAATAATAATGATAACAAAAAATAACAAAAATCCAGTGTTGGAAGTATTTTGCCTGTCAATATGTGCATTTAACTTGACGTCCTCTCTAGTATTAATATTGCAAGAGCGATACGAAACTGGAGTTGCAAAAGGAAGAATGTATATTTTCAAAGGAATCATAAAGTTCATTTACTTTAAAATAAAAGAATGAAGAAATCAATACTTGTATAGAAATCATTCTATAGTAATTGTTTTACTTGTGTCATAATGCTATACCGCAAGCGGTTCTTCATCCAATATCCCAATAGTACTTGCAGTTAATGAAGATGCTTAAACCAGAATTAACGAAGCAAGAATTTTTTTCATATTGGAGACTCCAAAACAATCATCAAGAATCATCGTAAAACCCATGAACAAAATTAGAGTCGAGAACTTTAGTCACTGAATGCTACTCCCCATAACATTGAGTAAAATAGCTCAATTCGAACTTGAAGTACAAATGAAAAGAATAAAGTTAGTATAACAAAAGCCCCTTTTGCAAAACATGCTGAAGAAGCCATGGCAATGAGGTTTGGTATGTTCTTATAACAATTGTGTCCTGAGAACATATATTATCCCAAAGTTTGAAGGTATTTTTAGTGGATATTGAATTTTGTATCTGGCCAAATGATGCAAAATACAAGGCAGGTCATAAAATATTGTATGCATCACAATCATTTTAGAAGGAAATATACCGTTTACATAAACCAACGAACATGATATTGAAGCTCGTGTTGAACATAAACCAATGAACATGATATTGAAGCTCATGTTGATCCTCCATTACCAAGTTGCAAAATAACATTTAACCATAACATATACAACAACATATGAATCAGTTGTGGAATCATAAGAGTAATAAACCCCGGAAGAGATTATTATAGGAATAAAAACGTAGATTTAACTGTACCACAATAAGTTTTTCTTGTCAACTTGAAAGTGCAGACCCAGCAGCTCCTTGTAATTTGTTGATTTGGACTTGAAATACATTCAATCTGATAATTTAAAATTTGAAATTAGCAAAAAATTAGAAACTAATTCACTTAGAAACAGAAATATTTAAACACAAGACCATTTAAATTATATAAGTAAAAAAAAAATGATGAAAACCATTTTTCGTACATGTTGTACACTTTGTCAGGAAGAACGACGAAGAAAATGGAAGAGCCGATGATCAAGGATGCACAGGAAAGCCCTTCCGCAACAAAATTTATGAAACTCAGAGTAATCATTTACACAACTTCCATATTTGCTGAAAACGTCACAACACTGATTGCAAATATCAACTTCAGCCCTTGACTCGAATTAAGCACAACAGTAACATAATCAGGAACAATCGCCGATAACACTTTGTATCAAATTTATCACACCAAGCGCGGTTGTAGTCTGTAGGTGAAGAATAATATTATTTTAGACTTCTTCATTTTTCTAAAAATATAATACAACAATTACTAAT
>CAMOHE010026787.1:0-18863 GCA_946598075.1 Artocarpus hirsutus
TCTACAGCCAAATGAATGTTTTCGCGGGAGACGAATTCCGTGGCGCTAATCATTACTGCCTCGAATCATATCTTTCCATCAGCTTGTTGCAAGTGTTCTTGTGGGAATACTTCCTTGATTATGCCCCATAGCCCCATTCTTTGTCAAAGTATAGAAGGAGCTTGTAGAGTTCGACCTCCCAAACATACCCATTCCTTTATGTTGTCGTTGGTTCACCCAGAAGCTCGTGCTGGGTCAGTCCATTCTGGACTTCCTTGACAAGCTTGTAAGCTACCAACTTACCTCTTAATCCAATTTAGAGGACTTTGCTCCATAATTGCTCTTCCGTACACTAAGTAATGATGTAACGCCCTAGGTGGGGGTTAATAGTTTGTATTAAATGAAATAAAGATTAAAAAATAAAAATAAATCATCAAAGTAATTTGTCCGGGACTTAAATAAAAACTCTCAAAATAAAATAAAAACATAAATAAATAAATAAACTATAGTTTAATGTAGTGTCTTAAATTTTAATAATATAAAACTGTTATCATCATCATTTCAACCCTCAACCCTCAATTCATCTTGATACAGTCACAGAAAGTAACAACCGATGCTTACATTATTATGAAGAACATTTTTTACAATTGAAGCAATCCCAATGTAATATAGCTACATAGCTTTCTCAACTATTTTTCTTGTAACCAACTCACACTTAGTGAGTCCTAAAAAGATGAAAATAAAAAAGGAATGAGCGACAACATGCTCAGTAGAAAAAACCATTACTCACTTTTAGGTTTTTATCCTTACTACATTAAAACATACATAGTTAGTTAGTTCTCATCATTATTCATCAATTTTGTCATGTTCAATTCCAGTGGATATCTTATGATCATCCTTACTAGGTTTCATGCATATATATATATATATATATATTCATATTAATTTAGGATTCAATTATGTTCATCTATACCCACTGTGCAGTAGAATTTCATATCACTCAACTCAACGAAACCCAAATGGACGCTTTTGATTACCCTCTAAATATTCCAAGGGTGTTCTGGTGAGGGGACATCAGGCCCCGAGTCCTCACAAAGTCGATTCCTTTACAGTGTGTTCTGGGACTTTCGACCCAAGGAAGCTCATCACTTTCTCCCTATTTTACCTTTTAGGGTATTCGTGCCCAAGAATGTAACCGCCGTCCTCTTCACGTCTCACCATTTCTCTATATTTATCCGTTATTTAGAGAGTTAGTCTTCCTAACCATGCTTTTCAATTTATAACATATATCACATCATTATGTTCCTCGCTGTACAATACAGGGCGAGTTCCACATTATCCTGCTATAGATATAATTATATACCTTCAAAATAGTATATACATATCTTGCAACATAAAACAACAAATTTTAATTCGTTAAAATCTCACAAAAAATGAGTAATAGAATTATTACCTCTTAGTGAATACCATGCTAATATCTTTCAGATCACGATATCAAACTCACCATGTAAGCTCCAAGTACTTTGTTATCCTACGACGCATAAAATTACCACACTTTAACTCAATTCCTAATCCATAGTCACATTGATTACCATCTATTCTACTATTATTTTTAGTGTGCCATAATCATTTATATGAAATTTTTGAAACATTTTGTAATACAAAACGATAAAAAAATATGAATTTGGATTGTCCGATCAGCCTGTCGGTTAACTCGACCTGTCGATTGGCAAAGTCCAGCCTACTAATTGAAGCAGAATCTAAAAAACTCTAGTCTTTTGTTTTTAAAGATTTTGAACTTCAAAGCTCAATCTAACTTATTTTAACAAATCCTAAAATATGAAAAATACATAAAAACCATAGATTATCATCTCCATAAAACATGTAAATCTCTTTCTCTAAACATTTATGCATAAAAACATGTTTAAAATTCTCAAACATTGATTTTTATAGCACTTTACAAAAACGTGATCTAAATAGGAAATTGTTCAAACTCAAAACAAACACAATTCAATTTGCATACACACAAAAGCACAAGCCTTGATCACGAAATGGAGAACAATTATATAATCTAAACATAGTAATTTAGAATAAAGGGAAGGTAGAGAAGAATTTAGGTTTTTGGTTAGAAATTCTACCGTGTTTCCTTGAGAAATTATTATTAGGTTTGACATTTTGCTAGAAAAAAGAGATCCTGAGTTGAGATGAAATTTTTTGATCAAATTGAGAAAGTGGAGGAAACAGACGAAATAGAAAGGGGGAGATAAAGGGTAAGTAGTGTGAAATATGAAGAAAAATGAGTTGTCTGATATGTTTTAAGAGTCGGTGGCTTTGGACATGTGAGTGAATAGTTTTATTAAGAGACTCAAAAAAAGAAAGAAAAGAAAAGGAATAAGGCCTTTATAGGGAACCAAAGCATGTGACTTGTTTGATAAGTCTTATCTTTTATTTATTTATTTTTTTATTTTTTAACCATTATACATGAAGGACAATAAAGGATGGTCTACCATGACGTTTTGGTAAATATACTAAATAAGTATATAAAATTTTTGAAAATTCTAAAAATAAGTAGAAATAAATATTGTAAAATAAATTTTAAATGAAACAAATTTTTGATTAACGCACCAAAAATTAATGTAATTACCTTAATACCCATTAGGAAATTAACGGGCGTCACAAATGAAAGCCCAAACAACCCCTTTTTTAAGCTTGATGATGATGGTAATCTGAACCTCCACCTGCTCGATTTCGCATCTACCCTACGCCCGTGCTGACTCCCTGTACAAACTTAGAAGGAGGAGCCAATATAGGTGATGAATCGCCAACACTGAGTCCTTCGCCAGTTCGGTCTTGATCAGGTAGTCTCTAGATGCCCATTACTTCGGGAGGAGCCAGCTTTGGTGGCAAACTCTTCTTTTTTAGTGAGCAACATATTCTTGGCCCTTGTGACTGATATTGTATCTGTTCTCGGCATAGGTTCCTAGCCAAGTGCACACCTGAGTTCATAAGTATTGCGAAGCGCACTAATAGCATTTCGCAAGATGGTTGGTTCAGTCGCATGATAAGTTTCCTCTCCTGCAGCAGATGCCACCGGTGAGACTTGGAGGTCTCTTAATGCTCATACTGTGCAGACCTCCTAAAGAGGGCTAGGTTCCCCTTTTGGTTGATCACTGGAGACTTCTGGTCCTTGGTGGGTGACATCCCATAGGAAGATGTCTCTATTCCTTACACAAGCTCTTTGTCCGCCAATGGGAGCAAGTGCAAGGCCACATTAGGACCTCACCCCTACCAAGGAAGTCCCATCTGCCTCCCCTAAATTAACTCGTAAGAAGCTCACCTCTTCAGTTCACATTGCCCAAAGAAAGAGTTCTCAATGGTATATAGCGTAAAAGCTGTCCTAGCAATCAAGATCATAACCCCAAGCAGTAGCGTTGTTGGTTATAATGAGGTCATAAATTGTGAACTGATGAATGAAGAGTTGGCCCTTTTGGAAGAAAAACAATTAGAGACACAAATCAAGTAGGCAGCATATCAACAAAGAGTAGCACAATACTCTAACAAAAAGGTCAAAGAGAGAAGATTTTCAGTGGGGGATCTAGTCCTTAAACGGGTCACCCAAAATACCAAAGAAAAAAGCTAGACCTTCAGCGCTGACATGAGAAGGACCATATCGAGTTCGAGGAATTGTCAAACCTAGTACATATTACCTTGAATATCTTTCAGGTGGAGCAATATCCCACCCATGGAATACAGCTCATCTCAAGCCATATTATCAGTAGGCTAGCCTATCTATCTTTATTTTTCAATAAATGTTTTCCAAATTATTAGATAGGACATCAAAAGTCAAGTAATTATTCTTTTCCCCTTTACACAATCAATAAAATTTTAAAGGTTATTCATAAATTACTTGTATTTATTTAAATTATTTTATGTTGAATGCCAGAACATAGTGCTTAGGTTACGACAGAGGGCTAACTTGGTGCACAAAGTGCCATCTCAAATGGTTAAAGCCATAAGAGCTCAGTAGCTCGGCCAAACCGTAGAGCATAAAAAGCTAAGCCGTAAGCCTATCTTGGTAATTGACACTATAATCAACTAAGGCTTAAAAGCTATGGTAGATATAGTTAGTAAAGGTCAAATAGAAGTATAAGCTTGGCTATTCACACATGTGATAAATCAAAACCTAAGATGCGATCAACTCGGCCATTATTAGAATTGGTTAGGTTGGTTAGCCTAATTACTTACACTTGTGTTTAACCAGATTATATTGTAAACCAAGAACCTAACGCCTATTGACTTGGTTATTAAATTAGCCTAGTTTTGAAGTTAGTTTAGTTGATTACACATCAAAACCTAGCCAAACAAGATACAGGTTTAGTTAGTTCTGGTTATCAGTCTAATCGAGCACTCACACTTGGAAATTTAACTAACATGCTTTTGTTTCATAGGACAAAAGAAATTAATTATATAGATAACTACAAAGTTTAGGTTCAAGGCCTCATAGGTTTTGGCCTTATGGCCATAACATTACAAAAAATGAATAAAACAACACAAAAGGAAGTGGAGCTAAGTGTCCTTTCCTCCTCTAATGGCAGCGGTTGTCTCGGTGGCTTCCTCAGGCACTTCTTCTACTAGGGTTGTTAAGAAGCTAAGTTCGAGGTTAGGAAACTTTTCCTTAGAAGTGGCAATCACCGATGTAATCCCCTTGTCGAAGGAGCTGTCTTTAATTTCGTTCATCTCAGGCAATGTCTTGAATTCCTTTGATGGCCTGAGCTCGAGCCTTGGCCACCTTCCTTTGCAGACCCTTCTCCATGCTTTTCAACTGGGCCTCAAGGTTCCTAATACTCACCTCGATATTGGCCAAAAGCTCCTCAGTTCTTTTCTTCTTTAAAATCTCCTCCGACTTCTCCTCAATCACGTTCAGCTTGGTCTAGAGGTTGAGAGATGTGATATCCACTTTTCTTTCTGAAAAGCCATGTTGGCATGGAGGTCATAGCTAGTGAGAGACGAGATAAGAGCCTATAGAGATAGTACCAGTGTTAATATCTGAGAAGAAGAAAGATAAAGTGAACACTGAGTAAGCGGACACATACCTATACATTGCACCCGAATAGGTACTTGTGTTGCTCAAGGCCATCCTTCCCTTGAAAATTGACCCAATTGCTTTCACTATAGTTCTCCCAGATGGTCTTCATGACTAAGCTCATCCAGGGTAGGAAACGAGAAATAGAGGCTGCAAGGTTATGGGAGAGGATGGTAGATAAGACCTAAACTTGTTTCCTCTTTAAAGTCTTGCCGTTACCCGAAGACTGTACTGGAGGAGTGGACGCAACATGAATTTGAGGACAGTTGTCACCTCGTCCTCCCCAAAAAAGCAGAGTTGTCCTTAGACTGCCTAGCTTGAGTTTAGCTGGTTCCCGAAGTGTTCTGACAAGCCTTCTTACTTTGTTCGGTGCATTGCGAGGTGGCACCTGACCTCTTGACTCCAATGTACTTTGAAACCATGTCCATAATTAGGAGAAGTCTAGGTCAATTACTTACACTTCAAAAACATTTTGTCAAAACACGAAGTGAGATTAGTACTAATACCTTCTTCTTCTTCCCCTCTGCTGTGAAGGTTAATAACTTGAATGTCTCGATCACCAATTGGGGCTTGATAAGACCGTAAAAATATCCATTTTACAAAGATAAAATTTTTTATTTATACTTTTGTTTTTCATTAAATCCTTTAAGTAATAGTATTTTTGTGTTAATAAGTATTTTAATGTCTTAGTATGTAAATATGGTTAAAAATGTATTTTTATTGTGTTTTTATATTTAATAATTTTGTTAGTAAGCTTTAGAGTCATGTGTTGTGTGTTAAACAATTAATTAGTTTGTAAATAATTAAAACCATAAAAATAATGTGTGATAATTTTATTTTAAACCTTTAAATTTTTGTAAAAAGCTTTTAGTTTGTAAATATGTTATATTATATTTCTAGCAATTTCTAAAAATATTTTGAGTCTTAAATAAAACATCTACTTGTTAATTTTAGAAAATTTTATTTATTTTTGGTGTGTTTTGTGTGTTTAGTTATAAAATAAATATTCTTAGTAATTATCGTAAATATTTTGTTTAGAAATAATTAATTTTAGTGTATTTGTTAATTTTAGATTTAAAATCTAAAGAAAAAATAGAGCAAAATAGCACAAAAATAGACAAAAATGTACCTTAAATGAACAATAAATAAAAAAAATTCAAAATTTAAAAAAGAAATGACACGTGGGAAGCCTTGGACCATACGATTAAGCCACCAAATCAACCAGAATTATCTAATGGACTACCTAGTGTCAGGGATATCTCAAACTAGGCATCGGATTGTGTGCCACAGCTCCCACGTGTGTACACTTTTTTCACCATTAGATCGGCTTACGAAGATGCATCCGAAGCTCGCCTTTAGCCCTCTTGGTCTTGCTTGCATCAGCCGCTGATTCAAGTCTCGGTCAACAAATCTAGCGGTCCACGTACATCCATCATGTACTGGCGCCACATTGGATTTCCTACAAAAACATGCATAATAAACAATGCATATTAGTGTGAAAGAAAAAATAAAATAAAATAAAAATAAAACAACAAAATCAGCTCTTAGAGCTGATTCTCGTGGGGGAAAAAAAAAGATAGAATGTTGCATTCGCGTGGGATGCAATTAAAGAAATAATAAAATAATAGTAAAATATATTAAAAATATTAGAAATAGTGTTTTATTCACACTAGAAAAGCGGCTCTACCCCTTCTTTGATCCACGACCATTTGGCCTTAGATTCTTCTCTCTTGTCTTTTCCTTTCAAATGTTGTCTTTGACTCAACAATATCCCTTTTGGGAGGAAATGCTATTAGGGTTCTCCTCCGATCCCGCTTTTAATATTAAAATAATTCTCAAATTAGTATAGAGAGTTTGATGAGGCAGAAAGATGATCTTATATGCATGGTATTCTGGTATAGATTTTGACTCTATATCTGTTGTGTAATGTTTATATTTTTATGGAAAAAATTATATTTTTCAAATCTTTAATAATTATAGTTATTGTGTTATGCTACCTATTTTTAAATAAATTTAGTCATGCTTTGTTTATGTAATTTAATTGTGTTGCATAATTAATATTAACAATAATGAAATAGTGCTTAATTTTATAGAATGTCTTTTACTGCAATATGACTTGTTATGTTGTTGATTTTATATATTTCATAAGATGAAGTGTTGCCAAAATTAACGTAAAAATTTATTTCACTTAAATATAATAATTTTAATTTATTATTTTTTCTATCTCAAAATTATGTTACTTATAATTGTAGTAACAACAGATATAGTTTTCATAATTAGTGCACAAAATTACTAGTGAGAGGTAATTTTTTTGTTACTTTTTATAGAAAAATCTTCACTGCATTCTAGCTTGCTATATTGTCGCTATAGGTTGACTTATAAAATTAGCAAAAGTGTTTGCAATTAATAAGAAAATATATAATAAATCAAATGCTTTAGACAATTGTTTAGTGTTAAAATTCTATATCAGTTAAGAAACATACAAGGGATTATCAAAACTTTATCGTTTTAATTTTATGTTTCAAAGTCTTATTCAAAATTGTTAAAAAATGTTTTTTTCCTTTAAAATCTCACTAAAATTGCCTTTGCTTTTTCAATTGATAAATTGTCAATTCAAAAACCCACCTCATTGTGGATTCGACAATCCTTTTCTATACTACAAATGTCCGTGTTTAAAGAATTATTTTGGGTGATACATCAAGGCTTCACCCTTTGGGATTTTGGCCAAAAGAAGTGCTAAGTTGTTGAGGCCGGCTGCAAAGACGTCGTACCCCATAGCAAGAGCTGAGAGTGACATGAGTTTCTTTAGAGCTTGGAAGGCTACTTCAATCTATCTGAGCTCGTCTTCGTTAAGCTCTAGACAATGTGGAGTAATGACTATAAGAAAAATAAGACATGCTTAGCACCTGACATGAACTAATACACTACAAAGCAACAAGGCAACACAATGATAGATGTCATGACGTGAAATATTGATCGAATATAATAGGTGGTCTTGTTTTAGAGAAGTGTCTATCGAAAGAAGCCTTTAAGAAGATAAAAATTGCTTCTGACCATATGTTGAGCTCGGACAGCCCGTGATGAGCTCCCCTATCATTGGGTAAGCATCGAAATAAAAGAAACCAGGCTGGTTTGACACCGACTTGATCATGTGCATGTAGAAAAATTTGTGAACTGTTAGCTCTGTCTTCAAATGGACCTTCTTAAGAATATGCACCCTTAACAAAAGCCTCCATTTGTTGGGATTAAGCTAAGACAGTGCTATCCCAAACTCATTGAAGACTTTATTGTCAAAGGGAGGATATGTGAGAAACCACCTTTATGAAAGGGTATTAGTATACACCACGATAATCCCCTTTGGCAGATCTGACGCCCTATTCTCAATACTCCGCATAATGTAGCCAAGCTCTAAGGTTGGAAAGAACTCTTGAGACCTCTTATTAGCAACTCTATGCCATGCCTTTGATTGAAATTTAGCTATAGCAGGGTCTTTCATGAACTCCTCTCTTTAAGGTTAGAGGATGCTGGCCTTCTACCTAGGGGTATACACGCAACATCGATATCTAGTCTTGTATATTGAGAGGAATTTCTTCAAGAAGGCTCCCAATCAACATGTTGGAGTTTGCATTTTCAAAACTACTACTATCAACTAGGTCGGCCTTCTCTTGATAGTCGTCAATCTGCTTCATAATGTCCTTAGGCTCTATTGGTGCCCAGGCAACTTTCGAAAGGCAACTCTAACGATTGGCCCTAAGTTGCACCTCCTCAACAATGTTCTCCTTAATGTCAGGGATCAAAGGTCTCTTAGAGGTGATTGCAGGGTTAGATGTGTCGGAATGAATCGTTTCAGCCTTGCTGGCTTCTTAGCCACTATGTTTGGCCTTAGTCATTTTTATCTCAATAAGCATGGAAACAAAGGAGAAAAGTCCTAATAGTCAAGAAGTCTCTACCTAACGAAGTTAGAAAACTAAGCCTAAGGTTACGCGCATGAGCACGGTCATGGAGTTCAACTCAAACTAGAAAGCAAACAAAGGTTCAAAATGAGGAAAAGTCTAAAATAGGGCTATAGTTAAAAACCTTCTACAAATAGCTTCATAGACCTCAATGACAGACTGAAACCAAAATTTCCAAATCCAAAAATATACCCAAACTGAATAAGAGTAAGCAACTGTGTTTGGAAAGAAGAATAGTTACTTTTTAGAATGTATCCAAGTGAAGAAATCAACAAAAGCTTAAACTAGAGAACTCTAAAGATCCTCAACAAGTCACTACCAGTTTGACAAAACGAATTATAAGAAAAAGATTGGTTGTGATAAGCTTAAGAGGGATTTTGGAAGGGTTGGATGGAAATTTTAGTAGAGGTTTGACTTAAAGAAAACATAAAAATGAGGAGTTGACTCGATTTTGGGGGTATTTATAGGTAAAGGCCATATCGATTGTCAACCATATGATTTACAAGGAGGTTGATTTAACATTGGGCATAGAGATGCATATTCGATGACCAAGGTTCGCATGGGAAAGTGTATCTTTAAATCAATAGTTTAGATTCATTTCTTTGCTGCACAACACGATGGTTGACATGTATAATATAACAGCCTGAAAGTCAAGGCGACGCCTTGGCTCCACAATTATCATTAAATGTGAGAGCCTAAGAGACTTCCTTAGTAAGATTTTGACCCGTGTTGACCCCTTGGGTAACCTCTAGGCACTTCAGCTACTGACCAAAGAAGTACTCAAGCTAGGGACTAATATTATCGGGTCACCAAGTTAGGTTGGAGTCGAGTATGGGCTTAGAAAGGCCCGAGGATAACCTCAGCCCATATAGACTCAGTGTATTCCAGAGGCTCCCTAACAAATGATACTCGCGAAGGATAAAACAGTCAATTTGCATATGTATTTAAATTAGAAGTTCTCCAAGATGACGATAAGTACTCAACCTAATCAAAATCCATCAATATAAGATACTCAGAAGGGATAAGTTTTAAAAAAGATCACGACGATATCATTTAGCCAATAGGAGAGAAGATTATTATGTATTTGAATTTAAACGTTGCTTAAAGGGCAAGGCTATAGTCGACCCTTGAGAGCTATAAATAAAGGCTAGCTTCAAAGAGTAGCTTATGTCTAGTTCTTAGTGTAAACCCCATGTATTCATATTTTCTCATAGCGAAATCTTATTACCCAAGAAAACTTATAGTGGACATCGCCTTCAATTAAGATGAACCATTCTAAATTCGTACTTTCTTGCTTTTATTTCCTTCTCTGCTTTATTTATTTTGTTTGTGAGTGATTATCGTGATGAGGATTCGAGAGATTACTTGTTAGGCGAGTTTTGTCCGTCAATATTATTTGTTCTTATTTCTAAAAACAAGCCGGCACAAGCGAAATCTTATTTATGCATTTTAAAAGATCTTTTTAAGTTTGCACATTGTTGCACGTCTTTTTTTTAATGGTCTTATACATCCATTTTCAAGCCAACGACAAGAACAAGTAAAAAAAAAAAAAAGTGATCTTTTTAATGTTTTATTTCTGTTTCAAGAATTCAATTTGGAAAATACCGTTTTTCAGGCCAAGAATTTAAAATTTGGATAATTCGAGGAGAAACGTTTTTTTTCGAGTGAGAAATAATCAAGCACGAATCCACTTTGGGACTAGGAAAAAAATATTTTACTTATGCATTATATTTTAAGTGGTGCCCTTACTTAGACGTTAACATGTGGCCCTGCTACTTCGTCCATTCCTCAAAATTCGATAATATGCTTTAAAGCTTTTTTGTTGATCCATGACACCACCCCTTTACATCAATCAGTTTTTTTTTTTTTTCAAAAACTAATCAAATCAAACGCTTTTACTTTTTCAAATTTTTTTTGTTATAAATATTAATAACCATAGGCTTTAAGATGTCTCTCATTTTACTCACAAAACTTTAAAAATTATCATTTTATCTCTTAAATTTTTCAAAACTCTTTATTTTACTCTTGAATTTTAAAAATCATTTTTTCTTTAAACTTTCAAAGCTACTCATTTTGTCTTTTAATTTACTGATTTTTAGTTTAAATAGACATAATTAAGTCTATGTGATTTAATACATAGATCACCTGTAAGGGTAAAAATAAGATTTTATTACTCTTAAGTTTTGTTTTATATTTACACTCTCATTTAACGTCTTTTTATTTGCTCTCATTTAAGAAGAGTCTATATATATATTTCTTCTTGATATTGTTTGCCAATATCTTCTCATCTTTGATTTGTAACTCATCTTTTTAGCATTCAAATGTAAATATCGGCAAACAATATTGACTTATTAAATGAGTTACGCATTAAAAATGAGAAGAAATATGCAGGCAAACTTTTTTTAAATGACAGTTCAAATAAAGAACAACGGCGTCAAGTGAGAGTATAAACATGAAACAAAACTTAAGAATAATAAAATCTCATTTTTGCCCTTGAAGGTGACCTATGTGAATCTTGTGACCTTAATTCTGTTTATTTGCGCAGAAAATCAAAAATTTAAAAGATAAAGTAATGAGCTTTGAAAGTTTAGCGGTAAAATGAGGATTTTTAAAATTCATGGGGCAAAAGTGAGCAGTTTTGAAAGTTCAGGTAGTAAAGTGATAATTTTTAAAGTTTAAGGGTCAAAATAAGAGAGAGCCTAAAATTTAAAAATTGTTAGTATTAATAATCATTTTTTAATCAGATGACATTAATCTAATTTATTTTTTTTTAATTTTTGTTTCGAACTTAAAATTTGACACTTCATCCACCCTTAAAAAATGGCATCATCTACATTCTCTCCTTTTGTTTTCTTTTTAATTTTTTTGAGAATGTTTTTTTAAGTCCGCCAAGATAGCTGTTATCTATATTGAATTATAATTTTTTTTACTTACTTTCACACTGTTCTAACCCTTGGATATCTTCGTTGTTCTCCATATCTTTTCTTTTTTTATCTTCACTTTACTTTTTAAAATTTTCCTTTTATTATTTTTTCAAAATAAAAAATTAGCATATAATTGTATAAAAATTTATGCTTTTAAGTTAAATATTTTAAAAAATTAAGATTTTCATTTCTTGTTAAGGGATCAATTACTATATTTGTCTTTATGTTATCCTTAATATTACAATAAATAATTATAGTTGTACTAAATTTTACTTTTGAATTCTATATTGCATAGTTCAAAAAAATATTTTTAAAACAAAATTAGATTTGCTAATCCTTAGAAAAAAAGATAGATGCTTATTGTAGGACATGGTCCTATTGTCACGCGCTGGAGTAGGGGAGGTGACGTGACGGTTTAATTAAGTTAATTAAGTAGAAATTTAGTTAAAACATGAGTTTGGGAATTAAAAAATTATTTGTGAAAAGTGATAATTTAAAAAAAAAAACTTTTTAAAACAAGCAATTATAATATTTAAACAAGTAAGAATAACAAAATAAACAATAAGGAATTAATAATTAAGAAATAAGGAGAAACGAGAATGGGTCCCACAGACTCACATCTTGTAAACACACATAGTATCGACAATATTAAATTACAACCACAGTCTAAAATAAAGAAAAAAGGTTAAGTAATACATACCTTGATTTTACTATTCAATAACCTACTTGATTATTCTACTGCTCGTAAGTTCTACCTATAGACTCTTTTTCGATCCTAAGCTGATATCCACCTAGAGGTGGTAAGGATTTTTAAAACAAACAAAATGTGAGCGGAAGGCTCAGTAAGACTATGAATTTAAAAACATTGATTTTTAAGAAAAACTTCATTATTCGAGCAATTATATAGAAAATAAATTGTATTAAATGAACAAATAAATTCGATAATTTTTTTTTTTACCAAAATCGTTTATTGGTTGTCCAGAAAGATATCATTTTCTTTTTCCTAGGCAAACCATAGATATATTTACCATCGAAGTAGCCCCGCTGGGTTTCGGACCCTGCCTTCAAGGTCGTGTACTATACGACCCGATTTTTGATATGGTATCATGCCTTTAAATAAATATATATATCCTTTTATAAATATTGAAATTTCTTTTTACCAAATATAATCATTTACATTCATTATGAGGTTTATTATGAAAATCATCTCGATCTGCTGTTTATAAAAACAATCAATGAAAACCTTTTTCAAATCATCATTGAAATTATTTTAATGAAAATTCTTCTTAGGCCAAAATCATTTTTTTAAAACTAAGTTACCAAGGAGAGGGTAGAAGTCTTACCTTGAAACTCGTGCCAGTGTCCCATACCACAATCTTGATTCGCTATACGTTAGCTCCGCAGATCTACGAACTACCTTAAACGTACAATAACTAAGTTTATCAGTATCCAGCTTGAGATATCCTATGTTACGAAACTATCTCATGGTGTCCTAGTGTGTCATTTAAGTTTGTAAAATCATATTGTATTGTTAAAATCTCAATCGGTTAAAACGGTAAAAACGGGTGAAAAATAACAAAATTTCACATGCTTGGTCGGCCTACCGGTCCCTTTGGTTCGGCCGGTCGAACAATGCAGTTCGGCTTGTCGAAAATCTAGGTCCGGTCGGTCAAACTTTTTCAAGATCGGCCTGCCGATCGTATGAATCCGGCCTGCCAAACATCAAGTTCGGCTTGCCGAATTGGAAAATTTTAAAACTTTTCAGGCACGGGTTTTGGCCTCCCTATGTCCAAATCCTTTTTTTAACCTGTTTTTCTCAGTTCTTAAGCATGGGGAAACATCAATAGATGATAGAAAAATATTATAGAACACTTTTAAATCAATTTAAACAATATTTGGGCAAAAATTTTGAAAAATCCCAAAAATAGAGAAAAATGGAGAAAAATGAAAAATCTTGATTCAAATTCATTTTTCTTCAATCAAAGCTTAGATTCTAGCTATTCTAAGTTCCTCCAACTTAAATTGATGGTTTTTCAAACCTAGAAAAGCTTAAATTTCAAAATACAAGAAAAATTGAAAAATTGAAAAATTGAAAAAGTTTTAAAAATTTGAAAACTAACCTTGAATTAAGCTTTGAATTGTATTTTTGGTCATCCAATCGAGTTCTGGTGCTTCCAATATACTAAGTACCGAAGCTTGGGCTTCATTTTTGAAGCAAAAATTGAGAGAGAGAGAGAGAGAGAAAGATGAGAGAATAACAGAGAGTGAGTGTGAGAGAGTGAGGAAGAGGAGGAGAAGAGGAAAATAAATAGAGAGAAAAGTGACTATTGGCTGGACAAAACTGTGTGCGGTAGCACACTGATTTCAAATGGAACATATTTGATATTTGACAAGTTGTTTTGTTTTAAAATTTCAAATAACAATTAAAAATAATTAAGAGTAATTAAAAATCATTAAAAGAATAAAAAATAACATTAATTTAAAAATTTCATAAAATGATCAAATTAAGTTTAAAATATTCATTATGGCACACTAATTCATTATTTTACACATTAATAACATTTAATTAATTTCATAACGTTACACCTATTGATAAGTCATATTATTCAATAGTTAGATTAACTTTTTAAGGTCTTCATTAAAAATTTGTAACGCGTAATGTGAAAATGTTTCTGGGCATATATTAGACCGTTAAAAAGTTAATCTTATTGTTAAAATAATAAGATCTACAGATAGAACAAAAATGCATGTCTTACTATAAGTTATGTCTTAAAAAAGTGTGTAAATTTTTTGCCCATTTGTGTTCTTGAATCCAAAATAATTATCCTTAGAGAGGAACGAAAAGCAGGTATACTAACATTTTTGGGCGAAATATTAATAAACTGGTGAGGATCAGGATGCTGAATTAGAATAAATGAAAGATTCCATATTCATTATAGGCTAGATTTTATTCTCTTTCACATTTAATATTTTTTTATGTGACGTTCTATAAGAGTGAATGGTCAAATATGGAAACTCAATAATCTTATGGATTTCTTCCCAATTTCTACGTTACACTACTGGATGTAGAATCTGTTCATGCTAGTTTCGGCCGAATGTTAAATTTGGTTAATTAATGATGGAGTCATTAAATTTGGTTAATTAATGATGGAGTCATGCTTTGATTTCGTTCTTAAATAAGATTTAATTACCAGGGAATTTCCCATTGCAGTTAAAAAAATATTACAATAGCCGATCCCCAAGTCTTGCCAAAATTACATTAACACCTCCTTCTGTTAATTAGATTAACACCTCCTTTACTAATTCAGTGCTTAAGGTTTTATTACTATCTCTGTTGATTACTAATAAAATACAGAACATTGACCTTAACGTCAAAGATGACAAACAATTTAGGGTTATTTTGGTCATCAAGGAAAAATTAACAGTGAATCACAGGCACATTCGTACTTTAGCGAGTACAGGTGAATTTTTTTAGATTTTAAAAAGGGCATGACATATTTAGTTATAGCCAATGGGTGCCCTTAAAATCTGACAAGGTTCAAAGGATGTCGAGTGTAAATATCTCTCCTCTTAATTGGCTATAAATATAAATCCAATTTGCATGGTCGGAGGAAGCCCATTTCAAGCTTTCAGTCAGTGCGAGTTTGTCTTGGTCCCACCAAAACAAATAATAATCATAATTGAACAGTCCTTGAGGGGGAAAAAAAGAATAGAAAACACAGGAATTATCTGAAGATGGGCGAGTCCTCCAAGGTTCATTTATCTCTCCTCCTAGTTCTCTTCACATTCTCCACGGGTATTGCACTTGATTTATTTTTCTTTCTTTCTTTTTATTTATTTATTAATCATGGTGCTCCAACTTGATTCATTTTTCTTTCTTTCTTTCAATTAATTTATTTATTAATCATGGTGCTCCATTCTTTTCTTTTCTTCTCTCTCTCTCTCATTCAGTTTTGAAATAATTGAGATCTTTTTAATATTACTTGAACACCACATGCCCAGAGTTGATTAGATCTCATGACCCTTATCGAGTATACAAGTTAAAATTGGGACAAAAAAAATTATTTAAGATTTTAGTTAGCAAACTTGTTTGGAACGACAATTTAGTTGAGCTATTTTACTTATTTGTAAGAGTTAATTTGATTTCAAATGTAGTCACCCCAATTCTGACGCATCCCTCTATACATGTATTGATGATCATTTGCTATGGTAAAGACAAGTCGCAATTGAATTGTTTGAAAATTATTATATTGTCCCTAATAAGTTAAGAAAATTATTGTTTCATCTCTATTCAACACATGTATTTTAGTTGTGTCCTCGTTTAATGATAAATAACGCTAACAATGCCCGATTTATTTCTTTTGTATTTCATATTGTGCCCCCAATAAAACATTTTGTTGACTCCCTTCTCCTGATCTTTGTATTTGTATAGTACTACTTGGAGTAATAAAAGGAGATACTTGTTCGGACGACATGGGTGGATGTGATCCGCAGTGCGAAACAAGATGCCAAGAAAAACACCCTGGGGGGCAATCCTCCTGCGACGCTCCCACAAGTAGGTGCAAATGCTTCTATCAATGTGGCCAGCCGATTGCTCCACCACCACCCCAAGGCAAAATGTGCAATGTGGGATTAGGTCAATGTAGCGCTTCCTGCTATGACGATTGTTGCAATAAAAAATGTGTCGAGAAATTCCCTGGTGATTTAGGAGGACATGGATATTGTTATAGTCCCATTGGATTCCGTTACATGGCTTGTCTTTGCTACTTTCGGTGCCCAAAACAGGAAATGTATACTCTTAATCTTTGAGTTAATTATTTGGCAAAAATAAAGATATCTCTTTCCTTTTTCTTTTTCTTTTTCTTTTTCCCCAGATGAAAGAAAAAAAGATTTGCCTTTCAATAAGAACTATATAAATCCTTAATTTGGTCCTTCTATTTTTTAGGTTATCTATTTGGTAAATGCAGTAATTTTTCTAACTGATTAACCCACATCTTTTATTCCGAAAAATGTAGCACAATCTGATCAGTAAAAAACCAATCTTATAGTAAGACCTTCACTCTAATATATTAATAAAAGAATTATTAAATAAAGGGTTTTTCTACAGGCCCCCAGTTTCATTGTGAGGTAAAATTCCCCCACCAAATCTGAACGTTCAATGTATTGACATGGCAATTTATAATAGTAGCAAAACAATCCAACGGTCATGCATATATAGGGGCAATTAAGGGTGGTAAAGGGCTATTGAAAATGGAAACTAGATGTCAACCTGCTGACCGAAAAAAACACAAAAGGAAAAAGAGGAAAGAAAAGATGGGGAAAGTTAGTCTGATAATTGAGGGCAATGATGTACTGGCCAAACCCAATATTAGAACCTTCTCCCAACATATATTTTCCTTAATTTATATGTAATTACACCGCTTCAATTTCACATGCTTCATTAGAAGCTCTTATGCTGCATTATTATCTCGAAGAATGCTAGCAACTCTTTTTTTCTCTCTTTTTCGGTACTCCTTATGTTCATTGACTATCATATGGAATATACTAACTTTATAAATTATTATTTAAATAAAAAATGGGACAATAAATTTCATATATCAGATAATGAATGCAGAGAACGAGAAAGCAAGTATTTTTAGCATTTTTTTTATTATTTTAACCTAGTTGAAAGTTTTTAGCTTATTATTATATATATATATATTTGTATTTGTGCAGGGATTTAAAATTTTCTTTAAAGTTTTTCTTTTTATGTTGAGCATATTAATAATGAAACAAAGTATTACGTGGGAAAATTAGGCTCTAAATTATTTAAAGGGTGTTGATACCTATTTTTTCGCAAGGTGCAAGCCTAGTTTATGTCTTGTAGCATAGTCTAAGGTAAGGTACGTGGACCAAAGCTATGTTTTGGGGTCCTCCAAGTGGGCCGTGGTTTGATAGGCTAGGAAACGTGAATGTGCCGGTTCTATTCAGTTCAATTGGACTTTAAACTTACTTGGGGAGTTTTGAATCTAATTGAAATTAGAATAAAATAGGTATATAGGAAATTTGTAATGTTCAAGGGAAACTCATTAATAAAATTCAATATTTAATAGAATTTAATTAATGAATTTTTCCTTATACATCATATTTTTTGTAAAAATTATGATAATGCATAAAAGAGTACTATTGATAGAAAATTCCATTGTAGACTCGATGCGATGTTGGATATTACTAAATACAGATTTTGTGAGCTTAAATGCTCGAAAATTTGTAAACAAAATCCATAAATTGAATTTTATATTATAATTAATTATAGTATTGTGGTGTAAACTAATGAATGAGTAAGACATAAATAAAATAGAAGAGCATGTTAAAACCCTAAAACAGTGTAAAAGGGGTATGACGCAGACTGCTAAAGTAAAAATGTAGATATATGAAAGGCTGTATTTGAGGTCCAAAGGTGAACCAAAGAATAAGGAGTATATTTTATACAGCTTAAGTATATATTTTTCACCGGTTTTACCTTAACAGTATAAGAATAATATTGTGCAGTAAAAAAAAATTATATTGTGTGTGTGTGTGTGTGTGTGTGTGTGTATAGGGGACACTTTGAGGAATTTGATTGGACCACCACATCTCCTAATGTGGTCCAATCCCTAAAGGCCACCTTAGGTAAGTTATGATTAAGTGGTGACTCACCAAATCCAAAATGAGATAAGCTTTGATAAAAGCTTAAGCAAGCCTTTTTTTTTTCTATTATTTCTCCTATAATCCACTCCAAAATTTTCTCAAGCCAACCTTATATTAAATCAACTCCAAAGAAGTTTTAAGACTCAAAGCTCAAGGATTTCACAAACTTTTAACGTAAAATCCAAACTTTCCCTAAGTCTTTTTTTTAGGTTTTTTTCCTTTTTTTTTGGGGGGGGGGGGGGGGGGGGGGGGGGG
>CAMOHE010026793.1:0-82221 GCA_946598075.1 Artocarpus hirsutus
CATAATAAACATATTCTCATGAGTTTTATACCAAAATCATTATCAAACCATATCTCTAACATTTCTTGCAAATAATGATGAAAACATGCTAAAATATGCATATTAACATGATTAGAAGTTTGCATGAACTTTGAACACGAAAATTATAAATTAAAGATAGAGAAAACACATACTTAAAACCAAGTTTGAATTAAAGAAAACCTACCTCAAAACTCCTTTGAAAAACACCAAAGTTTGGTTAAGAATCAAGCTTGAATTGACTCCAAAATGGCTTTAAACGTGGCTAAAAATTATAGTTGTCGTGGTTGCAAAGAGAGCTTTATGCTTTGTATCTTTAGTTGAAAATTTGAAGTGAGAAAGGAGAATGAGAAACTAGAGAAAAGAGTGGTGATGGTTGAATAAATAGGCATCAAGATAATTGAGGAGCGGGAGAAAATTAAATGAGCATTAAAAGAAAATATTATCATGTCTCCTATGGAGACTTTTAGCAAATAATGTCAACATAATTGAGGGGACAAATGGGGCAAGTTGTAGAAGAAGATGAAGGAAGTATTAAAAAGGTGGTTGAGAAAACATATCGATGTCTCCTGGTAGTTGAGGTGAATTAATTCTATGTCTCCAAGTAGTTGAGGCAACTTAATTAAGCATTAATGCAGCGGGACAAGGTTGGTAGAAATGAGTGATAGGTAGATTTTAAATATTTACTACGGAGACTTAGCAAAAATGTTAAATTGACATTTTATTTATATGATTTTTTACAAAATCATACCCGTTAAAATAACAGGTATTTCATTACCATGGCCAAGAACTGCCAGCTTTTCGAGCTCAAAGGGATTTTCGATAACTGGAGAGCCCGGGCTGGCAGCCGGGGACAATGCCGGAGAGTACATCGGGCTTTAGAACTTTGAAGCCGGAATTGGTGGTGGTAGGGAGAGCTTCAATGCTTGATGGTGCCTTCTTGCTCTCACCAATGTCGTCATTTCACACCAATTATTAATTAGTGATTAAGTAGTACTCAAACACACACATGAATATGAAAGTGATTTGATGATTTTTGTGTTATCTCACGTTTGGTGAAAGCTAAAAATAGCTAATAAATTGATCTGACGACACAAATATGGTGAGGAGAGAAAAGCAAGCCAGCCTAACGGACGGAGATTGAGTTTTGGTCCAATTTTGTTGGTCGAGAGAAGTTTGTTTTGTGATACTCTTGGCTGCTAAGTGGCAGTGCATTCATGATAGCTAGTTGATCTAACTGTATGTATATATTAGAATATGGAGGAGAAGATTTAGGTGCTAGGTCATGAAAAAAGAATAAACGTATGAATGCAACATTTTTTAACCGTTACATCATGTCAAACCATATAATTTAATGAAATATGATGTAAATATGAGAGTTTATCGAATATATATATATATATATATTTTAACATATATATATAAAGTGAGAATGAGTTTCGTACGATGTTTTTAAAATGTTTGAAATTTGAAACGTTAAAAAGACATTTTTAATTTTGAGCCTTTTTTAATTTCTTGAAACTTTTTTTCTTAAAAAAACAAGTTTTTCTTTTTTGTCCTTAAACTTTTTTTTTTCAAAAATGTTTTTCTAAATTTTAAAGTTTTATTTTGTAACACGCGCAAAGCGCTACTATTCCACTAGTATTATAAATATCTATATTTTTTATGTATGAAACACAAGAGAGTAAATTAGGTGGTATACTACTATTATTATTATTATTATTATTATTATTATTATTATTATTATTATTGTGTTTTATGGCTTTTTTCTCCTTTTTTTGGTTTATATTATTTCTTCTAGCTGAAGTGGTTAAAATATCTTTTAGATAACATATATTTACTTAATTTTAATTCAAAATACTTTAGATAAACAGTGTTTTTATAATCATTAAAAGTGATATACTTCAAAACTTGTATTTCTCAACTTAAGCCACACATGCACGTGTTAGTGTCTCAAACTATCCCAAAAAGAAAAAGTGTAGCTGAGGTTTTATGGGGATGATATGTGTAAGCTCCCTTTATCTATTATACCTCAAACTTGTAGTTAGTTGCTAATTGGTCTAAGAGCTAATTACTCATTAACGTGTTATTTTGCCACGTAATCTTTTTTTTTTTTTTTGGGAAGCTTTGATCCCTTTTGGTGAGGCTGGATTTTTTTTAAGGTTCTTGACTATGCCGCCCTAAATATATGGAAGAGTTATGCAACCAACTTATCATTCAATCAAAAAAAAAAACACTTATTATTAGCACCAGAATTTTTGTTGAATATACGTAACACTTGGTTAAGTGTACGAAATCTGGATAGCGAATATAAGTATATAGGACCCTTAAGTAAGTATATAAAATAAAAATAAAAATAAAAGCCTTTAAAAAAAAAGAAGAAAGAAACGGAATATTTTGAAGGTTTTTGAGTGTTTGGTTGCATCTATAATAATTTTTTAAAATTTTTTCCTTAAAATTTCAATCAATTGATTAGATTTTATAAAAGCGGTAATTTTACCTTTTCATGTCCCAAAAAAAGTTTCAAGGTACTAAAAAAGATTTTTAAAAGGTTGAGATACCGGTATAAAATTTTTCAAAACAGAAAGTACTAAACTTATATTTCTATATAATACAGAGTACTAAATAAAATTTTCCTATACATTATTAAAAAAAAATTTAACTTGCTTCACCTAGGCTTGCGCTAACAAATGTATTTTTCTTTCTCTAATTTTTTTTCTTAATGTACTTTTCCACTGTTGAATGGACCTTGCCAAAGGTGAGACTTCTTTCTATAATCCAAAAAACTATAAACTGCCCACTTTTATCATCTTCCTCGCTTCATTCTTCAAAGACAATGTCTTTCATTGAGTTCATTTCCTTTTCTCTCGTGTCCAAGTCCTTCAAAACAAACAAATGGAGACTATAGACGAAAAAAAAAAGAACAATTAATTAAAAATGGTTGTTTATTTGAATAATTAGATTTGTAGTCATAATTTATTTTCCATAATCAAATTTAACATATAACATATGTATTACAAGACTACGTAATCTTTATTTTTAATGTCAGCAGTATCATGATAATTTGGATTTACTTAAAACATTATCTGCATTGATGTTGATAGTTATTATAATTTGTTAATCATATGATTATGAATATGCATATAACAATACCAATTTAATTTGGGCACAGAAGATTATCTTTTTTTATTTCGCGACCGTGCATAAGAACGACAATGCGTTAATTATCAACTTCTTCTCTTCTTCTTCTTCTTTTTTCTTTTTTTTTTTTTTTTTTTTTTTTTTTTTTTGTTTCGTTAGAAACGACAATGTAGAAAGGAAAATATGAAATCTGAAGTTTATTAAATTTTTTTTTTTTTTACTATTCTAAGTTTGGCAAGTACAATGGGTTAGTGGAGGATTGTTATTGTGATTACGAGCTTTCCTTGTTTGGTCCTTTTCTTTTTATAAATCAAGAATTTTTAAATATTTCTAATTAAGATATATTTTTCTTTGATTTTCCCTTCGAAATAATTTTTTTTCTCAATATGCTTACGTTTTTTCACGCGATACTCCTTCAAAACATAAAATGCTATTTTCTCAAATGTAGTGCATGTTGATTCTCTTTTTTTCGTCCAATTGTCCGACTAAATCATTTTTCTCACTTGTGTCTAAAGTCTTTTTTTTTTATATTCTATAGGTCTATAATATAATTCTTCAATGTTTGTGAAAACCAATAATACAAAAGAATTTTAGAAATCAGATCATAAAGATTATAACATATGGTACTAATTATGTTAAAGTAAGATCATACTAAAAAGTTCATGTACACCTTTAAAAGTAAACTTTCGTGTCTTAAAAATTATAATAGATAGAATCTTCATAATTTTTGTGCAATATAGAAAAAAAAAACATATATATTTAGATAAAATAGAAAGTTGTGTGTATGTATTCCGGAAAAACAAAAGCTATTATGTATGTATATGGGCCTTGCAACTCAAGAAGCCTTAGAATAGCAGCTCGAATGAGAGCTATAGAGTATCAAATCCTGATCGCATCTTACGATGGAGGCATGCAAGGAAAAGATATCCTCCCTATGACACCACCCTATCAGGGGTCAGGACGGTGCTCTCTAATCAAGTCAAAACCCATGAACCCTACCAGAAATGTAAAAACTAAAAAGAAGCAGCTGTTTGCAGAATGCTTAGTACCCAGGTTTCACTAAAATTACAATATACACACGCAAAAAAGACAGCAAAGAAATTGTTTCTTCCACGCTCTCATTACATGGGGATGTGAGGGCCTCCTTCCAGGAGAACCTGCAAAATTTAGCTTTAAACTTGTTTCGGAATGGCAAGAGACAGGCACAAGCACAAAGATGCATGGCCAAAGCTAGAGAATAAGACTGGTAGAGTATATGATGTGTCTGAAACATGTACACTATTACCACACATAATATACATAATATATATATATATATATATAACGTCTCTTGTAGGATTATCATAGCTCTAATTATGGATAAAACGTCTAAATGTAGAGATTACCTACCCTACGACATGGTGGATTATAGTGACTCATACTTCAAAAATGATTATAAAAGGAAAGAAAATAAAGTGAAAATGTAGAATACCAACTTATTAGAGTGTTTGGTATGGTGGTGGAAACCATTAATTAAAACTTTTTTATTATAGCATGTGAAAGCTTTATACTGTAGCAACTTTTTCTTTTTACTGTAATATATGAGAACTTTATACTATTTATAACTGAGATAATGGTATGGACTACCCTATAACAAACACCTTATTAATCTTTGGGACGGCTATCAAAAAGGTGAAATTTCAACATGTAGTGTAGTGTCATTCCTCGGGAACGAAGGCCGTCTATCTAGGGCAAGACATCAACCTACAGAAGATTACAAAATGACAAAAAAAAAAAGAAGAGCGAGGGATATAGCCAAAGACATATGATTTGTTTGTGAAGAGAGAGTATTAAATTAAATGAGAAAAGAAACCAAAACTAAAGTCTGGTTCCCCATATGTGCAAGCAAACGTCAGGTTACACCAGCAAACAAGGCACTAGCTGCTTTTCAATGGCCAAACAAGATGACCATATGATTAAGATGATTAAAGGTATATAGGCGGGGTTTACCGCAAAAGGCCGGCGAGTAATGTGCACTTGTTAAACAAGATCAAACCCTTTAGCATCCGAAGAAAGAAGCCCCATTTGCTCAGTAAGCTTATCCATATGCTGAGTCTTGCTCCATCCATTCTCTTTTGGTTCTACTTCAATTTCCTTGGAAGTTCCATCTAGAGATGATTCCTCTGGCATTGGGCCTTCAACAAGAATATCCGCCCAAAAGTTAGAATCCTCTAGTAATTTATCAATGTCAGGATCCGGAGGGAAATCACTAAGATCTATGGGACTTGACCCATTCACTCCCAATGGTGTTGAATCTAAAAATCCATCGCTAGACTCAGTTACCATGAAATTTTCTTCGGGAATGCTAGGTATTCCCTCGGGCACCATTTCGGATAATTGACAAAACTCTGGCATTCCAACATGTCCCTGCGAAATAGGAATTGACGGGGTCTCTTGTTCCTCAACCTGCATGCTTATGTCCGGGAATGGAGCTGTTGTAACTTTTTCAGAAGTTGAGGATTGTGGAGTCGATTGTATTTCAGATATGGCAGCAACAGGGATTGATAGTCCTGAAGACGCTGAAACACAGGATGTCGGCGCTGAAGCTGGCAGTACCTCTTGCAGCCTCACTCCTGATACATGATTAGAGGGGCTTCTATTGTCTATTGAAGTGGACAATGATGAATCATCACCAATCAAGAAGCCATCTGAATTGTTCTTAAAAGAGTCCAACCCGGAAGAAACATCTGCTTTCATAAACTGCCTGAGCATTGCTTTTGCAGCTTCATTCATCATGGGCTGATACTTGACAATTTGTCCATCAGAAGCAGTAGAAATCTCACTCTCGGCAATACCATCTTGCTTCAACCTCCGTTTTTTGTTTGCTTCAGTTATACGTCTATTGCTCTCATTTTGCTGTTGTACAAACTGAGCCAAGAAACCAGGGCTCTGCACAGCCTTTGCAAGGAAGGACATCATCTGCTGCTGCCGCTGCTCCATCCCTTGAAGACGCTGCACCATGGTTTGCAGCTGGTTATCAGTAGTCTGCTGCTGCTGCCTTAGCCGAACAAGTTGCTGCATGAGAACATTTTTGTCTCTTTTAAGCCTCTCAACCTCTTCTTCAAGACCAAACTTCCCAACCTCTACACATGGCCGAACTGAACTTTGTGAATGTGATGGCTGTGGCTGTTGATTACTGTGTCCATGGGCAGGTTTCCGCCGATTGATACTCCTAAGAAGATGCTTTTGACCTCTCAAAAATCCCTCATTTGCAAATTCCCAGCGATCTGGATCAACCTTCCTAAAACCCTATACAACAAACCATATACAGAACAGAGAAAGGGAGAGGAGAAAGAACAACTTCATCAGAAAGACAAACGATAAATATGAATTTCATACCAAAACATCTAGTAAAACAATTAGAAAATGTAAGACCAGTACAAGTCAAATATAAATATTGATGAGTGGAAAAAAAATACACTAACTAGAGTCACAACAAAATAATATAGTTATATTATACTGATTAGCTAGGCCATTGCAAGTAGCAGGAAGCTCTCTAGAAAAAACAAGGGATGAGAAAGTTTTCATTGAAAAGCTACTGTGTTCCTTGTTCTAAATCCCAGCACCAACCAATGACCCAAGATACCCCTCACCGCATGCACACTTAGCACACTCCCCAGCACCAACGACCAATTGGATTTGCAAAATAAAGTTCCACCAGAGTATAAGAAACCAGAAGAAAACTAACAAAACATCTTTCAGACTAGAGAAAATTCAACAAACCAGAATGTTTTTTAAATTTAATTGACTACTGCCTTTAAAGCTCAGACCTTTCTTTTTCAAAAAGAAAAGAAAACTATATAAAAGCAGAAAAAAGTTGCAAAAATATAAATAAATAAACAGAGAAACAAAGAGAGCACATGCAGTCCTTGCAAGCAAAAGAGCAGAAACAGAAGAGAAAATTTTCAACAACCAAGAGCAATGAGAAATCAATGCAGAGTCTAAAAATAAAAAAGAAACTATCATCTCCAAATTCGTTAAAAAGAGAAGCCAACAAAAAAGCCCAAAACTGAATCCCATCCCAAAGAAAAATTTCATCCTGAAATTTGCGCTTAAAAAATCTTAAAGTTCCCCTGAAACCAAATGGCAGAAAATAGCAAGAATGAACAGCTCCACAACTCAACAGCCTTGCTGTATGCAAATTGCCCTCAGAGCAACATCAGCACCTGGTATGTTCCAAATGACCTATACACTAAATAATATTGAAACAAAAACCTCTTGGAATATTCAGCTCAGAGACCAGAAGACCTTTGACTCCTAGCATGACCTAAGAGCCCTAACTGGCAAGCTTTAGACTACTGCAATCACTCTTTAGTCTTCATTTCACGTTTCTTACAATTAAGCTGCTAGTTTCCCTACATTCTAGTTTTCCTAGTCACCCTTTAGTCATGCCTTCACGTTTCTTACTATCACAGCTGTAAATTTCATTTGTTTTATTGTTTTCACCATGTCTAGATTATTCCTGAACTTCTAATTCCAAACATGGGCTATCCTTGCAGATTGTCATTCTTGTCCAATGTCATCAGGACAATTTTTTCCCTTTAGCAGAATAAAACTCATCAGTTTAATTTTGTTACGAACATCCTCATGAATTTGATAACATCCAATTCAAAACCACTACACTGCAAAGGAAGCTTTATTTTCTACACCACCCGAATGCAATGCAACATAATGGAAACAGCTGGATAAACCTTAGTTTCTATATAATCAAACATTTTAATGCTAGGTGAAGGTTTGCTAATCAATAAATAAGCAGCACCAAACCAAGGCCTTAACAATATTAGCAGCCAAACCAAATAGCACTGGTAAAAAAAAAAAAAAAAAAAAAAAGAAAAATAGATGTAGAGAGAGCATTAAGACATCTAAAAAAAACAAAGGAAAATTACGGATGGCAATATGTTAACTAGTAGAGCACAACCTACGAAATTGTTAGCATTAAGAAATGTTAATCGTATATATATCTTTGTGTGTGTATGTGGGGTCTGTGTGCTCATTCTCCCCTTTACAAGCTAACAGCGGTAAATACCAAGGAAGACAATAAACTGACAGCTAATAACTTACTTCAAAAGATTTCTGCACTGAGATATGAAATTACATGGCAAAGAGTGCTCCTACTATGTATCCTTATTGTTTGTGATTACAAACAAGGTGACAAATATTCTTATGGTTGTATTTAGCATTTTAAAACTTACACACGTCAAAAAACTAAAAGTTAACAGCCCAACCTATGATTTTTCACGGTTGAGTTGGAAATATTTTTGCATCTCCAAAGAAAAGCAAGCAACCATGTAGCAAACTAGTTACAAGTAGGGGACAACGTAACAGTTAATAATGCATCGACACCACAAAGAACTCTCATGGTTCACCCAGCTTGAATGCAGATTTGAAATCCCAAGTTGTCATCATTCCAGTCTAGAGATCAGCCATGTTTACACAGCTCGAAACGAAAGTACTGAAAACAACAAAAGCAAAGAAGAGAGAGAGAGAGAGAGAGAGAGAACCCACCACCCAATAACATGGAAGAATCTAATACATAATGCATAATTGCAAAAGTCTGATTTCTTTTACGCCTACACTGTGTTAAATTAAATTAAATGCGGAAATTGGAGTTCCACTCTTGACCTTTAGATAAAAGTCCAACTCAGCACAAAAGATAAAACTAGAGCGCACTGAAATTGTATACCAACAATTACAAATAGGATCCCACCAAATGAGATCCTACACCAACGTACCTACGTTGCTTATTGAATCTTCAAGGTAACCAGCTGCTGACCAAAATAGCAAAATTTATCAAGAATCTGGATCAGAAATTACATTAACCAAAGATATATTAGGTGGGACTGCCAAGTTTACTTTGAGTACACTTGAGCAAGCAGACCGCAAACAAATTGATCAGATACCCAAAACCCTGAGTTACACCTCTATTTTTCCATGCCAGGAAATGTAATGCATCTTATAGCTATCAAGAAAGGAGTCAATGACTCTTATGATTGACTTGTCCTCAGACATAGCTATATTACAAATGCAAGGGGGGGAAACGTACAGGAGAAGCCATTTTAACCTTGAATTTAGGTCATCATATTTCTTTTCCCTTTATCTTCATCAGCTGCATTTGGTTACTGACAGCATATAGGAAGAAGTGGCATCAAATTTCGGAGCGTTTTTCCATTCTCTTGAGATAAACAAAGTCATCAAAGCCCCACCAAAACTACTTAACTGAAGCTACTTACTCATGCTTGGAAAGGAAAAATAAAAATAAAAATTGCATCCCAATAGGATTACTAACACACACAAAAATAAATAAATACATAAAATAAGAATAAAAAAGAAAGAATTTTTCCCACAAATTACTAGCGATGAATGAAGATTTTCAATCTTGTTCATCGTTACACCCTAACCTATTGATTTTCCTCTGCCACTCAATTGCATTGCTAATTGCTATCTCAACCCTCATCTACACACAACAATCTAAACAACAATCAAACAATCAAGGCTTTGTATAGCACGTTCCTAGGAAGAGTTTCTCTCTCCAGCGATCAATTGACCAACACTAAAAAAAAAAAAAAAAAAAACTCGAGAAGCTTAAGTACAAGATTAGAGATAGAAGAAACATACATAGGTGTTCAACTGCCTAACGAAGCTCGAGAAGTTGTTGTGCTTAAAGTATTTCGGCAAGAGGTCCCTGGCGAACTCCGGCGGGTTCCACACCACGAAGCTGTTATTCGTAGGGCTCCACGACACGATTGGGTCGGTCGCCGGGTCGTCCACCATGTCGTACGTCTTGCTCAAGAAAGGCGGCGGAGCGTTCGCGTTCGGAATCGGCGCCGGAGCCGGAGCAACAACAGCAATTGTAGCCGCCGCTGGCTGACTCCCTTCTCCAACGCTGGCGCCGCCGCTCGACGGCGCCTCGCCGCTGCTCGACGGCGCCTCGCCGCTGTTCGTAACCCCGTCCATTGCGCCGCCAAATAGGAGAAACAATCAAAACAAGATGAAAAGGAAGACGAAGAAAGGAATAAATGCGGAAAAAATAATCGGGGACACTTTATCGGCTAGGGTTTGTAGGACGCCATTGGAGAGCGAGGAGAGGAGCTTAAAACCCTAGACTGCAGGGAGTGGTGAAATTTGGTGGGGGGGGTGGGTTGGTGGTGAGGGAGTGAGAGGCGGATTTAGAAGTCAGATTGTTTTTTTAGAGAGAGAAGGAGAGAGGAATTGGGATGTAGAGAGAGAAAGGTCCAGTTTGTACGGACGGCTTTGGAGAGAGAGGGGAAGGGAGAAGAGTGAATAAAAGGGCGGCGGACGCGACTGAGGGAAACGGACACTAACCGGTTGCCTTGCCCTTTTTAGGGGGTGTGACGACGGCTGACGTCTGCCAGATTTTCTAAAATTGGTTTTTAGGAAATTAACTGTTTTTATTTGGGAATTCTTACTGAGAGAAAGACAATTTAGCTTCTAACCGTGGGTTAATTTTTTAAAATTTTTTATTACATGCTATAAAATTTAATACAAATGGTAATAATTAGACCGTTAAAATTTTAATTTGACGATGTAGTATTTCACTGAGAGAGCAATATTGTCTTCTTTATCACAAATTTTTTTATTTATTAATGCTTTTTTCCTTTTAGTTTTTTCTTTGAGTTTATAATTTTTTTTTCCTATATGTATTTATATGTGTGGAGAAGGTTTGTTTATCCTTGAAGGCATTTTCTCTGTTTTTAAAAAATAAAATAAAATAAAAGTATCTGAATTCTCCGATTTCACGTGAGTGAGATAAAAAGCTCCTAATGTGACCTGCGTAGTAGTTGTGACAAATTACATGTGTGTTTGTTTATGATGCTAAATTCACTTCTTTTTTCATGTTATATGTTGGTTTTGCCTTTTTGATGCAAGTTTTCTGTTTACAATGCTTGCATAAAGACAAAAAGTTTAATTAGCAAAAAGAAAAACACAAGAGGCTTTATAATATTCCATAGGCCTTTTTTAAATATATTAGCAGATTTGCACGTGCAAATGCACGTGCTATTGTTTTAAATCACATTGTCAATTTTATACTAATTTTTTTTATTTATGGTTGAATTTTATAAAGAAACGTAAGTTGGAGAGAATATGATAATTGTGTATTATATCACATATTTATATTAAAAATAATTTACAAAGGATTCTGTCATTAATAAATGTCCCCAAAATAATAAAAAAAAAAACCTACTTTGTGTGTTAGACTTCACATCAAGCACATGAAAGAACCAAAGAGATTCAAATATTTTGTTGTCGAAAAATGAAAAAATGAAGAAAAAATGAAGTATCTTTTAATGAAAGGGGCAAAAACATAGATTTTTATGTCGGCTTTTATAATTCTTTTTTGCACTTTTCTCTTTCATGTACAACCCAAGAAAAATAATTGATCATTTTTGTCTTTCTATTTATTTCCACAAATCAACTGCAAAATCCATACCTTAATACCAAACAATTTTATCGAACAAAAAAGCATGCAAAAATTTGCTAAAAAATTATCAGAAATTTCATATATTCAAGTTTTGATTTTTCCCTCTTCTTTTTCTATAGAGATTCAAGCTTTGCTATTGTCTCTTTGAGTAATGAAGAAGATATATATATATATATATATATATATATATTTTGCTTTTGTTTTGATATGATTATGTATTATATATGAATATATATATCTATATATTATGTTAATGATTATATATTAAATGATACCTCTAATTTCTTTCCGTTAAAACTCTGAAAAAGCTTAGGATTTAACCCAAAATAAAAAAAAAATGTATGGGCTTCACTTACAGCTGTTTTATCAAACATATCGATTTTCCTCACGTCTATATTTTCAAAATTGGAAAGATTGAAAAGTAACAGGTGGCATGAATATCCTCCTTCATTCTCCACAATCCTCCAATTTATTTCACCTCAATTTTTCACTTAGTACATAATAATATAATGAATGAAGTCCTCCGTAGATTGTGTTTTAAATTCTAACTGCTAATTACATCCCAATTTCTTTAAGGTTTTGCACCTTCGATTAATTTGCAATATAAGAAGAAATAGTTTAGCCACAACGAAAGCGGAATTACCCATTATTGAATGTAAAATGAATTGCCTATTATTTTTTATATAATTGACCTTAAAATCTGTTAATTGTGTAATTACATATTTTTCAAAATTTTTAAAAGCAAAAATTTTCCAATTCATTCATAAAAATCATAAGTTTGTATATTAAATATATATATATATATATATATATATTACGGTTTAGCATAAATGCAAATAATATTTTAAGTAAGTTTAAAAAAATATGAATACGTACTAATACTAATAATAATAAAATTTTAGTGTGATCATATTAAAGTTGGAATTAAATTTGATTATGGGAAATATAATGACTACAAATTTTAATATTCAAAAGAGAAACCTCTAAATTAAATGTTCACGTTGATAATTTCTAAGATTATGTTTCTAACAACATAACACAATATAACAAAAATTATAACAGATATTAGCCGGCGTGCGGATAAGTAATTAGAGAAAGAGAAAAAGAAAAGAAAAAAGAAAAGGAAAAAGAAAGAGAAAAGATGATATGTTGGTTTAAGAAAAATAAATAAAAAAAAAGAAAATGAAATGCAGTAACAAATAAAAGGTAAGAGAGTTTAGGGGAAAAAACATAACCGACGTTGAGGGATAAAAAAAGGGGGACCGGGGGGGTGGGGGGTGGTGGGGGGTGGTGGGGGTGTTGTGTTGTTTTGACGGTGGGGCGCGGGGCTAATAAAAGAACGCCCAAATGAAAACGACAAACATTGAGCGCCAAGTTGAAACTTACAAAAGGCGTTGGAGCCTTAGAAAACACGTGCTGGAAAGCAACCAAGCGGCCTTTTTGATGCACACATGGCTGCATGCTTGGTTATTCCGCTTTTTTATATACTTATAGATTTATAGATATATGAGTTGATTTGGGAGAAAAGAAATGAATCAAATTGTATCAAGAGTATTAATGTAACGCTTTTAAGTGGAGCTTAACAGTTTTTGATAAATTAAATAAATATCAAAAAATAAAAATAAAATTTTAATGCAAATTTGTCAAGATTTAAATGAAAACTCTTAAATCAAAATAAAAATATAAACAACAAATAAATCATAGTTTAATGTAACACATTTAATTTAATAATATAAAACTGTTATCATCATCATTCCAATCTTTAATACATCTTAATACAGTCACGGATAGTAACATACGATACTTATATTATCATGAAGAACATTCTTAATAAACGAAGAGATTCCAACTTAGTATGGTTATATAGCTTCCTCAACTATTATTCTTGTCACCACCTCACACTTTGTAAGTCATGAAAAGATGAAAATATAGGGGAATGAGTGACAACATCTCAGTAGGAAAAACTATTACTCACCTTTAGGTTTTTATCATTACCACATTAATACCTGTATGGTTAGTTAGTTCTCAATATTATTATGTTCATTTCCGATGGAGACCTTATGTTATTCTTACCAAGTTTCATACATATGTATATACACATATTAGTTCAGGATTTATTAATGCTCATCTGTATTTATTGTGCAATAGAGTATCATATTACTCAACTCAACAAAATCTAAATGGGTGCGCTTAACCACTCTACAACCATTTCAAGACTGTTCGATGAGAGGACATCAAGCCCTGGATCCTCACCGAATTGTTTCTTATACAGTGCGTTTTAGGACTTTCATTTCAAAGGAGCATCATCACTTCCCCTATTTTACCTCTTAGGGTATTTATGCCCAATGACGTAACTGACGCCCTTTTACGTCTTACCATTCATTTCATAACCACTACTATTATGTATAAAGTATATTTTTTAACCATACTTCTTAATTTGTTCAATACATGTCAAATCAATTTATTCCTCGTTGTACATTACAGGACGAGTTCATGTTATTATCTCATAAATGATATTCATATAATAGTAGTTCAACATATATATATCTTGCAATATAAAAAACCAATTTTATTGCACAAAACCTTACAAAAGATGAGAAATAGATTCCCTACCTTTTGGTGAATACAATGCTAATAACTTTTAGCTCACGATACCAAGTTTACCACGTAAGCTCCAAGTACTTCGTTATCCTACAACGTATAAAACAATCATACTTTAACTTAATTCCTAACCTATAATCATGTTAATTTATCATATATTCTTATTAGTATACCATAATCATTAATATGAAATCCTTAGAACATTTCGTAATACAAAACGAATAAAAACATATGAGTTTGGACTGCTCAATCAGCTTGTTGATTAAACTACACATTTTAGACCTCTCTTCCAGTTTGCCAATCAGAAGAATTTCTAAAAATTCTAGTTTTTCATTTTTGAAGGTTTCAAACTTTAAAACTCAATCTGACCCTTTGTATCAACTTCCAAAACATAGAAAATGCATAAATACTATAGAATATCACCCTTAAACATATATAGATCATTTTTCTTAAAATTTTCATGCTTAACATATAAATCTAAACCAAAAATAAAAACTTTTCAAAACTAACTCAAAATTCATTTTAAACAAAGATCTATGTAAATTATGCCGCAAAAATGTTGTATAATTACCCATAAACATCAAACACATACTTTTCACAAATCTCATGCTAAAACACAAATTTAATTAAAGTTTTGGCTTAGAAAACCTTACCTCAAGCTTTAAGAAACTTAGTGAATTTGTTTGTAAAAATTCTTGATCTTTGTTTTGTGTTTTTGGAAGATCCAAGAAAATAACTTTGGATTTTTCTCTTGATTACCTTGAAGTAGGGGTGAACAACAGGTGGTTTGGCGGTTTTTGGGCAGGTGCAGGTCAGTTTTTTTAAATGACAGGTTGGCAATTAACCAACCCACAAACCCCCCGTGGAATGGCGGGCTGTTTTGGTTTGAGTGCGGGTGGGTGCAGGTAGTTTGCAGCGGTTCGGGCTTACACTTATGCCCAATATAATTTTTTGAGTTTTTTTTATACTCTATATAAAAATCTACATTGAATAATCTTCACATCTTTGTGGACTTCAAGTTAACCTCATACATCATACGAATCCAACATTTATTTATTTATTTTCATCTACTCTGAGCTAGTTTGTTGGTTTGACAAAAATGAAACGTTACCCTAAGCATAAAGGATGTCAACTCATAAGAATCACCAAAACGAAGCTCACCTTAGATTTGCTCGTTTAAACTATAATTCAAATATTTTTGTTATAGCCTTCCCTAACAAAACTTTTTGAATTTCTGTTCTAATCTATGAATCAAATGGACCATAAACCTAGCTACACGTTGAGCTTAGAAGCAAGCAACTGTTTGTTAGATAAATATCCTTGAACTCGTAAATATGTGTGTGTGTGTGTGTGTGTGTTTTTTTTTTTTTTTGTCTAAATAAAAAATTGATGTTTTGAAGTTCTGAGTAGAATTAAGTTGTAATGTATACAATTGTTTGTCGTTTTGAAGTTATGTACAATTGTGCAAATTAAGTTGAATTGTAATATGCATACAATTACTTTGTCGTTGAAAGATTTAAGGGTAAACAGATGTTTTCTAGAATTTTTTTTTTAAAGAATTAGGCGGGCAGGTTCGGTTTGAACCTGCCCCCTAAAATTCTAAACCATAACCGCCCGCCAACATATGCAGGCAGGCAGGTTCAACCCGCCCATTGGCGGGTTGCTGACATGGACCCCTTTTTTTCGGCAGGGCTGAGCACAGGGATGGGCGACCGGCGGTTGTGGGGTGGTTTTTGTGCAGCCCTACCTTGAAGCTAGGTTGATGATCTTGATTTTGAGGTAAACAAAAAAGAGCAAAAGAAGAGAAAATAGGAGAGAAAGGTAGAGAGTTTTGACATGAGAGAAGAAGAAGAAGAAGAAGAAGAAAAAAAAAAGAGGAGACAAGAGGAGGTTGGGCAGGTAAGATCAAGTCTCCATCAGAGACTTTAGAGAAAATAATACCAAATAGCATTTTTATAATTAATTAAAAGTTCTAAGGTCATTTTGGTAAATATACTATATAGGTATAGAAAAATTTTTAAAAATTTAAAAATAGGTAAAAATAAATAATGTGAAATAGATTTTAGATAAAATAAAAATTTAATTGATACACTAATAATTAATTTAATTATAATAATACCGTTAGAAATATAACAAATGTCACCGCTTGAATTAAGTTCAGAGCAAGGGAAAAAAAAGAAAGAAAAATTATTAGCATTGGTCTATAGAGGTGTCATGATAAAGGGGAAGAAATAAATGTGCTATGTACAACGATATTGAATCTACACTGTACAAATATATACGTGGAAAACAATAACAGAGTTTTCTCAAAAAACCTTGTGTACTCAAAAAAGAAAAAAAGAGAAAATTTCTTAAAAAATTTTATCCCATTTGGTTTTGTTTTGAGAATTTTTAAAAATATGTTTACATATTTTTTGAAACAATAATTTCAAAAAAACATTATACATAATTCTTAAAAAAATTTTATTTTTTAAAATAGAAATATTTTTATCTATTTTAAAAATAATATCAATCGAATCTAAAATAATAAAAAAAAAAATTAGCCTTTTACTTGGGAAGCAGACAAAAAGAAAAACAAAAAGCAAAGTAAGTCAAGCCTCATTGGTCATATTAATTGGAAGTGGGCCAAAAAACAAAATCAAGAGTAAAGTCTCACTGGTCCACCGTCTATGTGCTCTTTCTGTACGCCGCCGCTTGGTTGAAATAAATTAAAAAAAAAAAAAAAAAGGTTGGAAGCAAACCGGCAAGCCTGTTGAAGTACTTTTATTTGTATGGCTGGTTATACCGCTTTTTTTATATAGTTACACATATTTATCTTTTTTTACTTCAACCTCTTAAAACATATATTCATTAACACAGCCACTAGACACCAATTAAGCTATCCTTAATTGGCTCAATTTTGTTAATTTTCTATAAAATTCACGTAAACGTGAATAAATTTAGTATGAAACTAAATTGGAAAACTATGAAGTGGCCCAAAATTCCACCATTTCAGATTTTCATTGAAGATTTTAACATTTGAAAAAAAAATTGAAATTAGTCCAAAATGCCATGACTTACGGGATCGTTTTCATAACTTTGCGATAGACAAAATCTATAAAAGAAATGTTATATAGGTCCCTCAGCTATTACATTTTATTTATTATGCACCATCATTCTGAGATTGCAGAATTGGAACAAGCCTTCAGAAACTCTCAAACTTGGTGGTGTTTTTCGTTTTTAAAGAGTTTTTTGCGTCATCAATAGTTGGAGGTATTTCGATCTTTCATTCTTTTGTTGAAGATTGTTTTTGATATTTTTTTATGCATATTGGATGTTAACAAAATTTTCATTGGTCTTTAGTTAACAAGTTTATTCTTTTCCATTTGAATATGAACCAAAAATAATAATTTGCATACATGGTACCATTTCTAAATTCTTAGTATTCTATTTTAAATTTTATTATTTTATGCGCTAGATTTTTGAAAAATTCACATAAATGACACTTTATTAAATTCAATTTTTTATTTATGTCACAAAATATTAAATTTTTTTATGCCACAAACTTGAAGCATGTCCCTCCAAGACATGTCTGCGTGTCCCTCTGAGACATTTTTTATGTCCCTCGAGAACATGTCATATGTCTCTCCAGGATATTTTTCGTATCCCTTGGAGATATTACATATCCTTTGATAATATTTTTCGATGTCTGTATGGGCACATTTAGGGGATTTTAAAAGACTTTCACTGAGGGCCTATTGATGCTCTATGAATGTAAATGACCGACCGTGGGAGAGCAAGAGATTTAGAGGTCTTTTGCATGATTTTATGGAGCATTTGCATTGATAGGAACAACAGGGCTTTCGAGGGGTAGCTAGGGGAGGTTGTGCACACGTTGGATTGGGCGGGGAGAATTCTACATGACTATCAATCTTGCGCCAAGATTGATGTCTTAAGAAGTGGACCTACTGCTCGCACAAATCACAAGTGGGTTCCTCTGTAGGTGGGTAAAATCAAAGTGAATGTTGATGTGGCTATTAAAGATTATTTAGACTTTATTGGGATTAGAGGCTGTGTTTTGGGAGCTGTTGCGTTAAGATGTGTCGAGAAATACAGCCCTCATATGGTGGAATTCTTGACGATAAGGAAGGGTATCCGTTTTTGCTGTGCTAGGTGGGTTTTGGGATTGGATAATTGAGTTGGATGCTATTAATGCTGTAAACGCCGTTTGAAATCTGGCTTTGAGGGCCCCGAAAGCAATAGTCGTCGAAGACATTCGAGATGCTATTTATAATTGTTTGCTAATTGCCCCGTCAAGGGAACTCTGTAGCCTACTGTTTAGTTAATTTTGCTTGTGTTCAGTGTAGACACTTTTGTTGGGTAAGGTCTTCCCCATTGTTTAGAGGCCCTTATGTTTCTCTTAATCGTGTTACCAGTTGAATAAAATTACTTTTTCTTCTCAAAAAAAAAATCAATAAACAAAATATGTGAGAATGTAAGACAAAGGCCCGACCCAAGTACAGGAACATAATCATAAATCCAACGTTTTCTCTCTTTCTCTCTCTCTCTCTTTGGAATATGCTGGCATCTTTCTTCTTTTCTCCCCCCTTCCCTTTTCTTGATTTTTAATTTTATTTGGGGGTTTTTCTGTTTTATTTGGAGTTTGAAATGGAAATGGAGTATGGTCAATTCTATTCTGCAGATTGAAGATATAACATAAAAGAAAAAAAAAAAAACAAAATAGAATAGTCTCAACCACTATATATAATTATAGCTATATGTTGCTATTAAAATTTCAAAGTTGGACCCTTCAAAAACACTTCAAAGTTAAGGGGTCTTTTCGGAGCCAAAAAAAAGTCAAGAGATCTTATATATACATATATATGTATAGAGAGACACAGAGAGAGAATTTTATTGCAGAACTGGGGTATAAAAAATCTCATAGACCACTGACAATACCGTTTTTAAATATTAGCTCATATTATAATTATAATAGTTTGGCACCATATGTGAGGCACATCAGATTAATTTTATAAGTTTTATCCCCTATTATAGTTTGATTACTATTTTATTATTATTTTTAGTTTATTTAATAATAGAGGTCTTATGTAGTTGTTAATACGTAGTTAACCTTAACATTATAGTTGTTCAATAAAATGATCTGAGGTAAAAAAGTTGTTTAAAAGAAAGGAACGAGACGAGGAAAAAAGTATTTAAAAAAATACATTGCTTCCCTAAAAAAAAGCATTGCAAATTTATAAAAACTTGATTGTTGAAGAATCTTTAACAAAAAAGAACAAAAACATAAAAAAAAAGATACTATAAAAAGAGAAAAAAAGAATAAGAAAAAGTGCAAAAAAAAAAAAAACAAAAAAGGAAAAAGTTAGGAATGAACATCGAGTAAGTTGGGTGGGTTTTTAAAATTATCAACTTATCAAATCAAAGTTTGGGTGGGTTGATTTTTAATTTAACTCACCCAATCTAAAATTTAAAATCAATTCACCCAATTAAAGTTTTGATAGGTTAGATAGGTCAGTAAAGTTGAGTGTTATTGAAGGGGAAAAAACTAAAAATTCAACCTAAAATAAATCAAATTCATAATTCATAACTTATTGGTCTTATAAAATTCCAACGTTGTCTCAAATAAGTTATAAATCAACAAAAAGAAAAAGGATGCAGTACACAAGTTCAAATTTATTAAGTTATAAACTAACAAATAAACCATAATAAAAATTAATACAATAAAAATTCTAAGAAACAGAAATATCAACTAAGATAGTTTATAATTGCCAATCTCTTACCCCAACATAGTATCCAAATATTAATATAAATATTTTTTTTATATAAATAGGCTAGGTAGGTTCAGGTTTTCCCAACCCAAAACTACTCAATAAATTATCAGGTTGGGTTGTGTCAACCTAAACTACTTGTTAGGTTTGTTGGACTCGGGTTATCTTGGGTTACGTTAGGTGAGTTAATTAGGTTCATCAGGTTATTAGTGGTTTGTTTGATAAATGAATTCGAATTAGTGATTTGATTTGAGCTGTGTTATTTGAATTAGTGATGTAAATTATCATTCGAATTAACGTTTAGATGTGTATTTAGGTTTTAATCTGAATATGGCATAAAATTGAAATTTGTATTTAGAGAGATAGTGAAAATAGTTTTTGATTTATTAACAAATTTAATAAAATTTTAATATTAATGATCCTAAAAAATATGCAATATGGATTTTAATTTATTCTTTTCTTCACTAAGAACACATTAAAAAAAGAACCATTTTAATTGAATATCAAATGAAGAAGTTATGTTTTTTTTCCTCAAATATAAAAGAGAGAATTTCAGTTTTTATTATAACAAAGATATCTAAGTATCAAGAGTTTAAAGTGTTTAGAACTCTGAAAACTTAGATTCTTGATACTCATTTGATTTAAAATTTGGGGGAAATAAACACGTATCTAAAGGATTCTTGATACTCGAATTCAAATTTAAGTCCATTGAGTTCAAAGAATACATAAACCAAACAGACTCTAGGTTTTTCATTCACCTTTAAGGTTGACACTTGGCAAGCATAAGAAAGTGCACCAAAAGAGAGTTTGTCTCTTTTATAGATGTATAGATAGAAGTAGAATAGATGTAATAGATATAGAAAATTTCAAAAAAAGAAGTATTTAGGTGGTTGGGAAATAAATGAGAACTAAGAGTGAAAATCAAATATATTGTAACATATAAAAGTTTTATACTGTAATATATTTTTATTTTACTTTATAATACATGAAAGTTTTATGTTATTTGAGTTAAAATTAATTAACCAAAATAGATAAGCTTCAAAGGTTTAAAAGTGACCTTGTCATTGCCTTAAAACAAAAAAATGCCCTCTTTATCAATAATAACATATATAGAAAGGGAAGTTTCTTCGGCTACAGCTAATTAACTATTCATATAAGTTATTTAATCATTTTCCCTCTGTTCTCTTCACCCTTGAATCATATGTCTCATTCTTCTCTTCTTCTTTTTTTATTTGTTGGGCTAGAAACTCAAATTCTTCTCTTTCTTCAACGCTCCCCTTGCTCACTCAGGCCTTACCCTCTCATTCACATTCTCTTTCTACGTCCGTCTATCTGTCTTTCTAGGGTTTATGCTAGCCAATGGGTTAAAAAAAGGGGCCAAGAGAGATCGGGTTAGTTTGCAAACTTTAGCCACGGTGAGTTTTTTTCTCTCCCCCCCCCCCTCCTTTTTAATCTCTTTTAATTTCTCATTAATCCCTAATTATGTGGAACTTTATGTTCGGCTCTTTAATGCCTTTTCTTTCGTTTAATCTCTAAGCGCAATAATTTCTTTTTTTCTTTCCTAGAATATTGATGCTTAATACTTGAGAGGAATTTGGTGCTCTTTTTTTTTTTTTCATTTTTTGCCTTTTGTTTTTAATTTCTTGCTTCCTTTTTCCACTGTGTGTGTGTTTTGTTTATATTTGATGCAGCTCTCTTCCGCTAAGCTTTTCTAGGTTTGCTTTTTATATTTCCTTTTCTGATTTTTTTATATTTTTTGAATTCCAATTGTTCTACGTAATGCTTCGATTTTATTTATGATTATATTTATCTCACTGCTATTGATTTAAGGGTTGTGGAGAAATTCTAATGATTATTTTGTTTTGTGTTATTTTTTTCATATAAGTTATTTAATCCTTTTCCCTCTGTTTTCTTCACTCTTGAATCATATGTCTCATTCTTCTCTCTTTTTTTTTTTTATTTGTTGGGCTAGAAACTCAAATTCTTCTCTTTCTTCAACGTTCCCCTTGCTCACTCAGGCCTTACCCTCTCATTCACATTCTCTTTCTACGTCCGTCTATCTTTCTAGGGTTTATGCTAGCCAATGGGTTAAAAGAAGGGACTAAGAGAGATCGGGTTAGTTTGCAAACTTTAGCCACGATGAGTTTTCTTCTCTCTCCTCCCCCTCCTTTTTAATCTCTTTTAATTTCTCAGTTAATCCCTAATTATGTGAAACTTTATGTTCGACTCTTTAATGCCTTTTCTTTCGTTTAATCTCTAAGCGCAATAATTTCTTTTTTTCTCTCCTACCAGAATATTGATGCTTAATACTTGAGAGGAATTTGGTGGTCTTTTTTTTTTTTTTTTTCATTTTTTGCCTTTTGTTTTTAATTTCTTGCTTCCTTTTTCCAGTGTGTGTGTGTTTTGTTTATATTTGATGCAGCTCTCTTCCGCTAAGCTTTTCTAGGTTTGCTTTTTATATTTCCTTTTCTGATGTTTTTTATATTTTTTGAATTCCAGTTGTTCTACGTAATGCTTTGATTTTATTTATGATTATATTTATCTCACTGCTATTGATTTAAGGGTTGTGGAGAAATTCTAATGATTATTTTGTTTTGTGTCATTTTTTTTTTTGTAGGGGTGACTGAGCTAAAACATAGGAGCAAAAAATTACCAACTCATTTGTTTTCTTGTGGGGTGCTCCAACAGTTATTAATTATTTGCAGAAGTCATTTTTTTTTTCAAATTCGTGCATCTTAATCTTGATTTAGACATTGATCTTCTTTTGTTAAGAAAATGACTTTTTTGGGTCTTATGGTTTTGCATTTGATTCTTGAATGTTAGTATGTTGTATTTGAGTTTTCATTTCTTCAATTCTTGGTGTTGTTTGGTTTCTTTCCTTTTCTTCCTAGGGTGTATTTAGAAGGCTTCACTTTAGAGCGATTTGTTGCTCACACTTCAGACATTTATTTAGTGCATCTATAGTGGATTTTGATGACTCTTTGAATTAGGGTGGTCCGTTCCACCTAATTTTCAGTATTAGGGCATTATAGGCTAGGCCATCTTAATTTTTTGTATTTCAAACACTTGTTTCTAAATCTATTTTGAAATAAGAATCTATCTTCTTTTCAAAACAAAGTATGACAAATTGCTAAATATCATCATGCATCTTTCTTTCCTCAACCTTACAAACCAGTCACACCGTTTACTATGATCCATAGTGATATCTGGGGTCTATGTCGAACATCTACATTTTCCTGTAAAAGTGGTTTGTAATTTTTATTGATGATCATGCAAGATCAAGTTAGGTTTATTTGATGAAAGAAAAATCTAAAGTGGAAGAAATTTTCAAAAACTTTTACACCATGATACAAACAAAATTTCAAAAACCCATTAAAATTTTATGAAGTGATAATGATTAGGAGTATTCCAAAAAGTGTTTGAGTCATTTTTTCCTCGAAAAAGGAATTATTCACCAAAGTTCTTGTATTGACACTCCACAACAAAATGGTTTGGCTGAAAGAAAAAACAAACACCTATTGGAAGTAGCTCGAGCTTTAATTTTTGCTAATAAGGTACCTAAACATCTTTGGGTGGAAGCAATTCTTACTGTGACATATCTTATAAATTGGATGCCTAATAGAGTTTTGAATTTTGAAACACCTCTTGATGTATTTTATAAATTTTACCCAACAAATAGGCTATCTTCCTTTTTGCTTTTAAAGATATTTAGTTGTACCGTATTTGTTCATATTCATAATCGTAATCGTGGAAATCTTGAGCCCCTAGCCACAAAATGTGTATTTGTTAGCTATGCTCTTAATGAAAAAGGGTATAAATGCTTTGATCCTATTTTCAAAAAAATGTTCGTTATCATGGATGTTACGTTTTTTGAATTACACTCATATTTCACGACTCATCTTCAGGGGGGACCCAAACTGAAAATTCGATGTCTCATGATGATGATGTTTTTCAAACCGATGATGATGTTTTTCAAACCGAAGATACTCAAAATAATTGTCCTCCCACCTTGACCATTCTACCAGAAGATCCTCAAAATAATTCTCCTCTCATCTTGACCATTCTACTTGAAAACCCAACCATTCTACATGAAAATTTAGATGTCGTTATATCGGATGGAAATAGATCTGTGTTTTAGATACTAAGAATGCATGTTCTCCTACTGTGCCGTCTCATGATGATCACGCTCCACGATTTTTAATAAGGGAGCTATAGAATCAAAACCATTTGACATTGTCTATTTGAGATGGAAGGCAACTCAAAAGAACAGACCTTCTAATCCTTTGCACTACCTAGAATCTGTGATTCCCTAAGGTAATATTCTTACCGAGTCTCCACAAAATGCTTAACCTACTTCATCTTCAAATTCTGAATCTCTAGTTTGGTAACTAGGTCAAGTGCCAATTTTGAGTTGAATAATTCCAACCTTCCCATCGCACACCGAAAGGGTGTGCTGTCATGTACCCAATATCCCTTATCCCATTATGTGTCTTACAAAAACCTCTCACATCTCTTTCGTGCTTTTATCTCATAATTATCTTGTATGGAGATTCCGAACAGTGTGTAGGATGCTCTAAAAGCCCCTGAGTGGAAGGAGACTATTTTAGAGGAGATGATGGCTCTAGAGAAGAACAACACATAAGAGTAAGTAAACCTGTCGAGAGGAAAGACAGTTGTAGGGATACAAATAGGTGTTTGCTGTCAAGTATAAATCTAATGGTTCCTTAGAATGATGCAGAGCATGATTGGTTGCCAAAGGATTCACTCAAACCTATGGCCTTGATTACCTAGACACTTTCGCTCTAGTTGCAAAACTAAATACCGTAAGAGTTCACTTGTCACTTGCTGCTAACCTTAATTTGCCTCTATAGTAGTTGGATGTTAAGAATGCATTTGTCAATGGAGACTTAAAGGAAGAAGCGTACATGGATGCACTTCTAGGATTTGATGAGAAGTTTGGTACAAAGGTGTGTGGGCTGAAGAAATCTATATATAGGTTGACACAATCGCTAAGAGCTTGGTTTGAGAAATTTACTCAGTTCATCAAAAGTCACGGGTACACTCAAGGGCAAGCTAATCATACAATGTTCATTAAACATTTACAAGATGAGAAAATAATTGTGTTGATTGTGTATATGGATGATATAATTCTCACCAAAGATGATGTATTTGAGATATATCGGTTGAAAAGTTCCCTCTTCTTAACATTTGAAATCAAAGACTTAAGACCTATGAGATTCTTTCTTGGTATGGAAGTTGCAAGATCAAAGAAGGGAATTGTTGTCTCCTGATGAAAGTATGTTCTTGATCTTCTTAAGGAGACTGGGATGAGCGGCTGTAGGCCATGAGATACTTCAATTGATCCCAATTAGAAACTTGGAGATGACAAGGAAGGTGATTCAATGAATATAGCTCGGTATCAAAAATTTGAGGGAAATTGATCTACTTATTTCATACATGTCTAGATATTGCTTGTGCTATAAGTTTGGTAAGTCAATTTATGCATTCACCTTATGAGAAACACCTTGAAAAAGTTTATCAGATTCTTCGATACTTGAAAGACACTCTAGGCAAAGGTTTGCTTTTTTAGAGGACCCCACAACAGAGCACTGACGTATACATTGATGTCAAATGGGCAGGGTCAGTTTTTGACAAGAGATCCATGTCAGGATATTATACTGATGTTTGAGGAAACCTTGTCACATGGAGAAGCAAAAAACAAAATGTAGTTACAAGGAGCAACGTTGAAGTAGAATACAGAGCTATGGCTAACGGAGTTTGTGAGATGCTATGGGTGGAAAGAATTCTCAAGGAGCTAAAGATGCGGATAAACAAGTTCATGAAGCTATATTGTGATATCAAAGTTGTTATCAACATTGCACAAAATGCTATACAACATGACCACACGAAATACGTAGAAATTGAGACACTTCATTAAAGAGAAGATTGATTGTGGAACTATTGGCATGCCTTTTGTCCCTTTTACGCAACAAACAGAAGCAAGTTTCAAATTCAAAAGTCAAATTTATCTAAATTTGCTATTTTTAGATACTTTATCCCCTTATCTTTCAAGAAAGCTTGACCATAAGGAATCACTATGGGCTAAAATGGGCTACTTCGCGAATCTCAAATCGAAACGAAGAAAAGAAAGGAAGGGGCATAAAACAAAAAAAATATGTTGATGGGGCTGATATTCTCACTAAAGGGTTGTTTAGGCCTAATTTTGAGCTTCTTGTAAGTAAGTTGGGCATGATTGATATCTATGCATCAACTTGAGGGGGTGTTGGATTTGTGGGAGCTAATAAGGCTAATCTAGGGATTGTAAAACATGTGCATTAATTGTAGTTGTTGGAAATTGACTATTTTGCTGCATGGTTAGACTTTTAGTTACCTGATATTAGGCTACCTAAATTAGGTATAGAGTCAATTAGAGAATCACACTAGGATTTGTTTTCCCATTAGCTATGTAACAATATATAAAGCCATGTACAATCCTTCTAATAGCAATATAGATCATTTCTCTCTCAGAAAACTGCATCTTTCACTTTGTTCTTCCTGTTTGCTAGGTATGAAGCGGAAGCAATTTCAATAGTCCACAAGGGCCATTTGATCATCAAAGCAAGAAAGCATAACACCCTGGAAGAGCAGTTGCAAACAAAATTCAGTGTGGCAACAGCATAGGCAAAAGGGCAAAAGCAAGCTCTTCGAATAAGGTTTGATTCAAAGAATAGATAGAGAAACGAAGTTGGACGTCAAAATCTTAAAAACAAAAGAAACCAAGACTAAAATATATACAAGCTTGGTTAAAGCGAGCTTCACTGTCTCTTTTCTCATGCTCTGTTACACATGGTCGTTGTCGAATCTAAACAACACCATTTAAATATTTAAGAGAAGATATTACACCACTGTGTAGTATCCCACAACTATACCCCCTGTAGATTTGTCCTTAATCAAGCAAGAAACAGAAAATTGTGCATTACAAAAGAAAAAATTGCTCAAGTGACATTATTCATGCTTGGAATAGCTAAATGCACAAAAACGCCCTCGAGGAACACATCTTGTCTGGATAACAGCATTGCTGCAAGAAACTGATGGTTTTGCTTGTGATTTAGTGAACAGGTGATAGGGAAGCATAATGAGGGTTTTCCCAGGAAAAAAAATAGCAGCACTATGAGTGTTCGTTGGACACTGAAATCGTCTACATGTAGAATTTAGCTAAAAGATTGTATGGTAGAGTAGGCAAGAGAGTTTTGGAAAGTGCTAGTTTTGCATTGTTCCCTTTTTTTTTTTTTTTTTTGAGCTAGGATGGACAGAGGCCAACTTGTCTCCATTCTCTTCATAAAAACATGTATCTTCAACATAAATGTGTTTGAGGAAATGGAAATTGTAATAAACATCATTTTTTTTAACTAATTGTAGTTAATATTCGGTTTTGAAAATGTTTGTAGTAAATAGCAGATTTATAATATAAATAATTTATTTATCTTTTTATTTACAGGGCATAATTTTTATGTATATAGTAACTAGATTTAAAGTGTAAATAATTTATTTGCCCTATTGTTTGTAGTATAAATAATTTTCATTCACACAATAAATAAGTTATTTATACCGTAGATCTGCTATTTACTGTAATCATTAAAGCCTACCGTTTATTTCAAAAAGTTTTAAAAATATACTATTTCCCTTATTCTCCCTTGAGAAAATCCATAAAGTTCTTTGAATCGGCTCTCTGAAAATATTATCTTTATGTTAAGAAGGCAATTCTTGTAGAAGTTATAAAAAAAAGTAACGGAAGCAAGTACTTTGTGTAGAATATGAGGATTACTCATGATTTTCTTAGTTAGCTCAACCGTGGGGTGAGTCTTGAAAGGTTAGCCTGACCCATAACATCAGTTCCGACCCATTGGCCTGCTCATATTGTAGGTTTCAGCTCGTCGGTCTGACTTCGTATTTGGGCTCAGCCCGACCCTGATGACAATCTCGACTCGTAAGCTCGACCTTAGTTTTGGTCTCGGTGGGACGACTCACTCTAGATGAGAGTCCCAGCTCGTTGGCTTCGATCGGACCCCAACTCTGGTCTTGGCTTATTGGCTTCATCCCACAATTCATCCGCCTCTAACCCTATCGTCAAACTTGTTCCGTTGACATGACTTATAACATCAGTTCTAGTCCGTAGACCCAATGTAAATAATATTTGTGTTTGGACACTTGCATAAAATTTGCTTTATCTTATGAAATGTGCTTAGAAACACTGAAAGGGACACAATGTGGCCCTTTTTTTTGTTGTTCTCAGAATTTTTAGAAATGTTTTCGTACATTTTTTGAGGCAAAAATTTTAAAAACACTCTTAGCATAACTCTCAAAAAATTCTCATTTTTTAAAACAAAAATATTTTCATCTATTTTGAAAATAATATCAAACGGCTCAAATGTTGTTTTCTAAATTTTTTATTTTTTTGTTTTTAAATTTGCTCTCAAGAGATATTACCTAAGCACGTTTGTTCTTAGAGAACAATTTTTGTCTTTAAAAACATGAATCTGTTTTTAAATCGCATGATCAAACATGCCTTTAGATGTTCATTCTTCCTTCCTGTGGGTACGAGAGTAAAGGGAGATTATTTTTTGTGAATGTTTGTGTACTTGTTTGGTTGGATGATTATGAGGTTGAATGAATATTCATTCCAATGATTGAAATAATTACTTGGCAGGGTATGTGAAATTAAGTGAGAAATAAAAGCAAAATATAATGGCACACAATTCGAGTTGTATTTGCGCGGAATAGAAGCATTCCTCGTTATAGACTTGTCCCTTATAACCTTATTTGCTGTATAAAATAGGGCAATATTGGATAGTATATTAAAGATTTTGGGATGTATAGAAAAAGATAAGATTTAATTTTACCTAATTCAACCCTATATTTGAGGTTATGCTATTAGGATATGGCTTTTTTTATTAAAAAAGTAAATTAATAAAATTAGGGTTAAATTGTAATTTTATAAATTCTATAGGGCAAAATATTATTATTAAAAATATTTGTCATGTTATAATTACAATTTTATCTCTCAAATTTAAAAACTATAGTTTGACCCTAAATTTTATAGTTTTTTTGCAAATTGTTCTTTGAAGTTTTTCACAATATACAAATGTTGTGTTTAACCCTATACTTTAGTAAGGGATAGTTTAATCCCCATTAAAGGGGAATTTAAACATAGACGGGATAAGGGCTTGTCTAATTTAATTTTTTTCAAAATTTTTATCAAATAAAGTATTAAAATTTAAGCAAATACAATTTAATTTAATCCTCTCTAATTCTAAGTACCAAACATGGTATTTTTAACTATTTTCTTTTCTTTTCTTTTTGTTTTTTAATATATTTGCATATGCCATGTCTCTGGATGCACGAAAATAAAAACTTTTTCAAAATAGCATTTGGTGAAAAATAAGAACCAAAAAAAAAAAAAAAAACAGTGAAAGAGGTTTTTTTTAAGAAAATGAAAAATGGTTAAAAATTGTTTACTCGTCGTTGTTTTTATTTTTCAAAACATTTAACTTAATATACATTTTTGAAAACATACTCAAATAAAACTATTTTTTTTTCTTATATATAAAACAACCTCTCAAAAAAAATAAAAAAACCAAGCATAATTTCATAAACATTCCCTGCATCATTTCGAAAATTCTCATCTCTATCTTCACATTCAAAACAAAATTAAAGATAGAGAAATGCAATACAATTTAATAAGGTAACGCTTAACTTTCTAGTTTCATTTTTTTTAGAATTTATAGTTAAACAATTATTATTGAACCTACATAAATTTTTAAGGAACTACCAAAGAAAATAATCGCTGTCTTCCCTTGGAAAATCACTCTTTTGTTTTGTTTTAGGGGTCATTAGCCATGTTTAATTATTAAATCATGTGAATTAGGTCATTTTCGTTTCTAAACTTCTAATTTTATAAATTAACTCAGCTTATGATTTTTGACAGCTTTAATTGCTTCATACAAAGATTGACAATAGATTTCAAAGTGGTCATCACATCACAGATATATAATAACTGAATTTTTATAAAAATAATTACATTTAATGCTTAATATTCTATTAATAATTGTTAAAAACCATTAAAAACTATAATATCTTACATTTAGTACAACTATTTAATTAAAATTTCAATTATTATGTGGGAGGTGGTTATCTCTTAGAAATTTCTGAATTCATATGCTAAATTTAGTGTGTAAGGATAAAAAAGGTCAAAGATACAAAATTTAGAGTCTAATTTCTCAAAATTAAACGTTTAGGAAAGAAAGTGATGTAACTCACATAATTTAAGGCCTAATAGGAGCTAATAATTCTTTGAACACTCTTATTTAACACTATAGGTTACAATCATATAACTAATAGAATGGTAGTCCTAATTTAAAAAATAAACTATATCTTAAATTAGAATCTATAGTTTTATAAGTAGCGGTGGTACGGAGAGAAAAAATATTTTTTAATTTTTATCTTTCGGTTAGAAGGGTATATGTGTAATTTCACCTCAGGAGACTGTAAACACGAAAAGAAATGATAAGTGATGAACATGAATAACAAAAAATAACAGGAAAACGCAAAACCAGAAAGCGAGAAAACCCTAGCGAAACCGCCACCACACTCCTTCGTCTCTCAGCATAACTCCGGTGGCTTCTGCCACTCTCGATTCTCACATCTCCCAATCTCTGGTAAATTTTCCTCCGCCGAGTCTCCTTCTCAAGATTCTATGAAGTTTTTCCACTTAATCTGAAATTATTCTTGCTATCTGGTTGTAATTTCTCTTTCTATTTGGAATTTTGATATCCAATCTCTTTCTCGCTAGCCAAACAAGAGTTCATTCTTTTTCCATGCCTTATGTAATCTAGCTTTGAACTATTTCATAATTAACGTACATCGTTAGAACGGTTATTGATTTTTTGTGTTTAAATGCAGAGTTTCGCTTTTTTTGCTCTTCAATTCGCTTAGGTTTTCTTTAACGAGACAGGATGGCATCGCGTTTCTGGACTCAGGTTCCGTATATTTCTATGAATTTTGCATTTTTTATTTGATTATTATGGAGAATTTGTGAAGGTAGATTTATTATTTTCGATTAAGAATTTTTTCCCTTCTTTTGCGTCTAAATTACAGCCCGGAAGTGATTCCGAGACAGAGGAGAGCGATTATGATGAGGGGAGTATTAATGGAGGTGAGCCTGCCTCCGAACCGACCGTTAACAGGTACCTCAGGGAGAATGCTAGTGACAGCGACGATTCCGATGATCAAAAGCGTGTCATTAGATCTGCCAAAGACAAGCGTTTCGAGGAGATGTCTGCGACTGTCGACCAGATGAAGAATGCTATGAAGATCAACGACTGGGTTAGCCTGCAGGAGAGCTTCGACAAGATTAATAAGCAGCTCGAGAAAGTGATGCGTGTCACCGAGTCGGACAAGGTCCCGAGCCTTTACATCAAGGCCCTTGTGATGTTGGAGGACTTCTTGAGTCAGGCTCTGGCCAATAAGGACGCAAAGAAGAAGATGAGCAGTAGCAATGCCAAGGCTTTGAACTCCATGAAACAGAAGTTGAAGAAAAACAACAAGCAATATGAGGATGCAATCAATAAGTTTAGAGAGAATCCCGAGAGTGAGGAGGAAAAGAATGTGGATGAAGAGTCAGTAGAGGAGGAAGAAACTGATGAAGAGATTGAGGAGGATCTTAACAAGATTGCGGAGTTGGGTTCTGAGGATGATGATAATGATGACGATGATGAAAGGATTAATCAGCCTGAAGCCGGGTGGGAGCGGAAGATGAGTAAGAAAGATAAGCTCATGGATAAGCAGTTTATGAAGGATCCTAGAGAAATCACATGGGATATTGTGAATAAGAAATTCAAGGAGGTTGTGGCTGCTCGGGGACGGAAGGGTACCGGAAGGTTTGAGCAGGTTGAGCAGCTTGCTTTCTTGACAAAGGTTGCCAAGACTCCTGCACAGAAGCTTGAGATTCTTTTTAGCGTTGTTTCTGCTCAGTTCGATGTCAATCCAGGTCTTAGTGGGTACATGCCTATAAATGTGTGGAAGAAGTGCGTACAGAATATGCTTGTCATACTTGACATTCTGGTGCAGCATTCTAACATAGTGGTAGATGACACGATTGAGCCTGAAGAGAATGAATCCCAGAAAGGAGCAGACTACAATGGAACAATCCATGTCTGGGGAAATCTGGGTGCCTTTTTGGAAAGGATAGATACTGAGTTTTTCAAGAGTTTGCAATGCATTGATCCACATACTCGTGAGTATGTTGAAAGACTTAGAGATGAGCCGATGTTTTTGGTTCTTGCGCAAGACATACAAGATTATTTAGAGCGAGCCGGGAATTTTAAAGCTGCTGCAAAGGTATCGTTAAGGCGGGTAGAACTCATCTATTATAAGCCACAAGAGGTTTATGATGCCATGAGGATATTGGCTGAGCATGCTGGAGAAAGTGATGATAATGAAGAGTCAAACGAGGGGCCCAAAGTGGAAGAAAGTAGGGGTCCATCTGCATTTATTGTTACTCCTGAGCTTGTTCCTCGGAAGCCCAGTTTTCCAGAGAATAGTAGAACGTTGATGGATATGTTGGTGTCCTTCATATATAAACATGGAGATGAGCGGACAAAGGCCCGTGCAATGCTATGTGATATTTACCACCATGCTCTTCTGGATGAGTTTTCCACTTCCCGTGATTTGCTGCTAATGAGTCACTTGCAGGATAATGTTCAGCACATGGACATCTCAACCCAAATCCTTTTTAACAGGGTTATGGCACAACTTGGTCTATGCGCATTTCGGGTTGGACTTATTACTGAAGGGCATAGCTGTCTTTCTGAGCTGTATTCAGGTGGCAGGGTAAAGGAGTTGCTTGCACAAGGTGTTTCACAAAGTAGATATCATGAGAAGACTCCAGAACAGGTACTTGCTTTTGTGTTTTTAATCGTTGGCAGTATTTTTTGTGGAGCCCACATATCATGTTATAATGGAAGAAAAATCTGCATGTTTCCCTTTTCTCTTCAGGTTGAATTTTTATGACTTTAGAACAACGGTGTGCAAAAGGTTTATTATGCACTGGAATTGTATTGCATTATTCTCTCGGTAATTTGAGCTAGTCATAACATATAAATTCTTATATGTATAAATATATTCATTCTTATATATATATTTGTCATAATGAAGTTACTGTGGTAAAATGTCCAGCCTTATTTTAAATCTTCAGCTATTCTCAGAAGTGAGGCCGTAAGAGCAATTTAGCATAATTGACATAAAGGACCAATGTAGAGACAAATAGTGGATGAAGGCCGTGAATAGCTGAAATAAATACATGTTAGCAATAAGACTTACTGGGGTCTTAAGGTTCGAGTTGTACAATTTCAGTGCTTGAGATCTGTGTTATGCTCCAACTTATTTCTTTCTACTCCTTTAGGAAAGTCTGGAAAGGAGACGTGTCATGTTCATAGACGATTAAAGTTTGTTGAACTTTTCTGTCATATTCTATTTTTTATTTTATTGAGTTGGAAGGAAAATGGTTGATTTTTTATTTCTACTGTAGGATTGAATGTATTTAATTTCAGGATGTATTTAATTACGGATAAGCATGTGTAAAGGGTTCAATGGTAGTTTATGCGCAGCAGCTAAAGTAAAAATAAGACGTCTAGAATAACATTGTTCTCTAAGTTAATGTAATTTGAGCATGTTTTTGTGTATGTGTCAATGGATTTGCGGAGATAAATGCTGGAATGCCAAGCAAATATCACAGAATCTTTAATTGTACTCATGAAACTAGGAAGTTAGCTTTTGAAAGCTGAAAGAAATATTGTGATGTTTTTGTAGAATAAAGATTTAATGGGTTCTATAAATGGAGGACTACATCTTAGAACAAACCCTTATGTCAGTTTATAGTAGTGTTATGCTCCAACCATGCTTTTTTTCTTTTTTTTTCAAATACTAAATAATTAATTTATCCCTTTTACCTTCTTCAGGAAAGGCTGGAAAGGAGACGGCAGATGCCTTACCACATGCATATTAATCTTGAGCTCTTGGAGGCTGTTCATTTGATTTGTGCCATGCTGCTGGAAGTGCCTAATATGGCAGCCAATATCCATGACGCAAAGCGCAGAGTCATAAGTAAGAATTTCCGGCGATTGCTTGATGTGAGTGAGAAGCAAACATTCACTGGCCCCCCTGAAAATGTCAGAGACCATGTAATGGCAGCCACTAGGGCCCTCACCAAAGGGGACTTTCAGAAGGCCTTTGATGTCATCAAGTCTCTCGATGTCTGGAAGCTCCTGAGGAATCGTGATGACGTTTTTGACATGCTGAAGGCTAAGATCAAAGAAGAGGCTCTGAGAACCTACCTTTTTACTTATGCCTCATCCTACCAGTCCCTGAGCCTGGATCAGCTTACCAAAATGTTTGACCTCTCAGATGCACAGGCACAAAGCATTGTTACCAAGATGATGGTCGACGAGGAGCTCTATGCGAGTTGGGATCAGCCAAGTAATTGCATTGTATTCCATAATGTTGAGTACTCTAGGATACAGGCATTAGCATTCCAGTTGACTGATAAGTTATCTATCCTTGTGGAGAGTAATGAGAGGGCTGCAGACGCACGCATTGGTGGTGGCGGAATGGATCTTTCTCTGAGGCGTAGAGATGGTCAGGACTATGCTACTGCTGCTGCAGGTGGTAGATGGCAAGAGAATTTGTCTTTTACTCAAGGGAGGCAAGGTGGTGGCACCGGACGTACAGGGTATGGTGGTGGAGGGAGAGCATTGGCATACGGGCAGGCTCTGAGTGGTGGGTATTCGAGGGAAAGATCTGGGCAGTTTCGAGGAACAGGTCGGGGAACCCGGTATCAAGATGGGTCTGGGAGAGCTGGTTCGGGTGCAAGGGGATCGCAGATGGATTCTTCCAGTCGCATGGTCAGTCTAAACAGGGGTGTTCGAGCTTAAAAGGAACATAGTAGTTGGACTAGTGGAAGAGAAGACAACTTCAAGATTCAGGCATTTTGATTCGGAAGCCTCTTCTGTTTGATCTCTGGTTGCTCTTAAATTTGTTCATTTAAGTTTAAGAATCACTGCTAAACTTAACTTTTGAATTTTTTTTTGTCTTCTGGGGTCAAGACCTCGAGTTTGGAATTTTGAGGCGAAGGTGATCTTGTATCCTGGATGTTATGCGCCCTTTTTTGTTTTTTTCGTTTGTCCCTCTTCGTTTTGTTGAAAGTTTTTTATGGCCTATTTTCACTGCTTTCATAATGTGCTATGCTTTTCATTTTGATATTAAGATTCATGCAAACTGGTTATAATCTTGAGGCAAAGCTCTCCAATCCGGTACCATCCGTCAGCCGGTACCTATGTGTCTGTTGAGGTTGTAAGTTTTTGGACAGGTGTGAACGTGCAATTGGAAATCAAGGTGTTGACCTAGGCACGGCAATAATATTTAATTCTTAAAAGGGGGTGAAAATGTAACTTTGGTTGAGTTGAATAATAGCGGGATGTAAATACGTGGTTAGTCTATCCTTAACGACTGTGTACATAAAAAAGGTGAATCGAATCGCATAAAAAAGTGAATCGAATCGCTTAAATAAGTAGGTCAGGCATACTAAACCAGAAATCATGCTATTTTTATTGAGAAGCGGATACGAAAAATTTAAGTTGAAGATAAGAATTTGTGAATTTTTTTTTTAAATGAAGCAAAATAATTGTAACTCAACTACTTTAAAGTTGTAACTTTTTCCCTGATCGATCGTTTGAGCATGTTAAGATTGTTTATGAATCTTGAGCATGTTAAGATTGTTTATGAATCTTGACAATAGATTGTGTGAAAAAATTTCAGTTAGGATAGTTCCATTAGAAGTTATAATGTATATAAAGGTGATGAGAAATGAAGTAAACAGAAAGACGATCAAGTTAAAAAGTTAGGATAGTTGTTTTACAAGAAAATGATTCAAAGAGGAACCAAAAATGCCTCCTCTTTGAGAAGCTTCTACAATCTTCACAACCAAAATTGCATTTCTTCGTAGGGAAAGCACAATTCTTCGAACTCTTCACCAACTCTCCTTTTGTTCATACGTAATATGTTTTCATGACTTTAGTGTTTGAAAGGATGGTGGGAACCATTGGTTAGAACCATTTTTATTGTAGCATGTGAGAGCTTTATATTGTAGCGATTTTTTTTATTATTACTGTAGCATGTGAGAGTTTTACACTGTTTATAACTAAAAAAGTGATGGGAACCACTTTTGCCAACTATGGGCTAAAAGAATGAAAAAATTAGAACCCTTAATACAATCGGTTTGGGTGGACAGCAGTTTAATGCTGAATTCGGTATACAATAGTGCATAAATCCCAAAAAAAACAAACCGTGATTCTCTTTGAAGTTATTTGAATGGTTTGATTTCACCCTGGAACTTAAATTGTAAGCAAGGTCAAGAAGGAAGACTCCTAAAGGTTCAAATTTGTTCCAGGTCTAAACAAAACGACAATGCGTTTCCTCATTTACATTTTCTTATTTTGTTTTTACATATTTTACGCCCACTTACAATTTATTTATTTTTTTTTGTTTTGGTTTTTACACTAACTGGGCATGGCCACATAAGAGTACTAATTGAAAGTGTACAAGATAGGATACCCTTAAAAGAATCTTGATCGTTAGTATTTAATCCAACAGCAGTGGAGAATGTCCAGATCAGAAATGGATTTGAATTGAAGACTCACCCTGTAATCTTATCGATTAGGCTGTGGTCCGTCAGTCCACTTTTGATTTTTGAAGAATCAAAACGACAATGAGAGACGAACGGGGCAGTTGGACAACTAGTCTGCCCAAAAAATTTTTTGGACAAATGTCTTCTTTTTTTTTTTGGTTTTTAGGCATAACAAAATTAGCTTTTTTGCCATCAAAATAGTTTCAGTTTTTTTTTTGTTTTTACCATGGTTAGGTTCCTCTCTTCGATACAGTCATTTTTCTCTTTTCTCTAAAAAAACTGGGACAATTTCGGTGCTCAGAAAAAAATATTTTTTTAATGCCAAAAAAAAAAGAGGTCATTCATCAAATTTTAAATTTTCTTAACTCCTTTTTTCAAAATTTCCCTAGACGAACAGATGATCTCAACGATCGACGCATTGGTCGATAGCTCGTGTCAGTTGTCTAGTCAATTGCTACTTTATTTTGTTGGGGATTATTTATCGTATATTTTAAGTTTATTTAAATATTATTTCTTTGATTTTTTTTTTAATTTTACCATGTATATATATATATATTTATATTAAATTTAATGTATAAATTTATACATTTTTTAATCAACTTTCAATTTTAACTTAAAAATTACACAAAATACTCTTAAATTGAAAAATAAAAGAACTTTAAAAACTTAAAAAACTTTATAATAAGGGTTTTTTATTGCAAAATTGTATAAAATATCCTAACAATACGTGTTTGATGTGTTTTTGTTTTTATTTCCTTCTTATTTTTTTAAAATTCTATTTTTTTCTTTTTTAGTTTAGGATAATTGATCATTCTAAAGGTCAAAATCAACTGTTGACTAATATAAGGTATAACTTTGTATATTAAAATCTAGTCTAAAGATATAAATTTTATGAGATTAAAAACTAATGGTATAATTTTTAAATTAACTTAAAAAAGTATCAAAAGATAAAGATCCTTTTTAAGGGAAAAAAAAGGTAGAATCTTTATAAAAGCCAAAAAGCGCTATATTTCTACAAATTTGGTTAAAAAAAAAGATAAAGAAGATTGGGCTAGGCATAACAGGAGTCCTGTCTTTTTTAAATTGCTATACTATTAGATTATTAGATTGTTTAGAAGAGTAGTTTAGACCATACTGTAAACAGTATGAAGCTCTCATATGCTACAGTTAAAAGCTATAGTGTAAAGCGCCCATATGCAATAGTTTTAAAATTTAAACTGATGGTTTAAACTACTCTCTCAAATACCCTACGTGTTGCAATCATAGGCGATTTTACAAGCATATTTGGCAAAACTTCCTACAAGTTGTTTTTTGCACTGTGAATCTAAAAGTTTCTTTTTGAAGTGTTTAGATAATATGTCAAAAAATGTTTTGGTTTTTCATAGTGTTTTTAATTAAAGCCACAAAATGTGACTTCTAAAAAAAACACGTATGAAAAAGACCCTAAAACTTGTATTAGAATTTTATAGGGTGTTTGAAAAAAGAGTTCAAACAACATTAGTCTGAATGACACACTATAGTGTATGAAAACTGTATAATATAGTATACTTTTTTTATATTATAGCATGTAAAAGTTTTACACTATTTGCAGTTGAAATTTTAACATTCAAAACACTCTTCCAAATACTATATTAGTAAGACATTATAACATTTTTATCAGTAATTAAAAAGCTTTAAAATTATTTTGACCCATTTAAGCTTTATTAAATATATAGTTTCAAATACTTATTGAAAAGTCGTAGTTTGTTCTACTGACTAAAACCACAACAAAAAATTCTGCCAAATGGCCCCTATGACGTAGTGTTGCATGCGTAGTCTTGGTGGGTCTAAAGTGTAGCTATAAATGGTAGTTAAAGTCCTATTGTGCTTCATTCCATTTTCAATCCTTATTTGCAACAAGCCAACAAGAAGTTTCAGATGATGAAGAGGGATGGTTCCTGGCAGAAGATTTGAATTTTTTCTGCTGAGTAGGAAGGTCCATGAGCTCCGACCTTACAAGAGGCGAGTCTCTCTCACAAGTCATGAAGCTAGAGATGTGATTCGCAATCAATAAAAATCATGAAAAAATCGTATTGCAGATCCTATTCGTAGCTGGTTACAACTTTATGAGTTTTAAACCCGGTGTGCCCAACCAACGGTCGAGCACTTTTCGCAATGGCCAATAATACTCTACCCCTGACCCTCCAACCCTTGCTTTGTCGGTTGTCAAGAGCACTATTTCATTGAACATCCTTGTTAGCATTTGAAGAGTCTTTTTGCATGCTCGGGGAGGATATGTTAATGCCAATTGTCTTTTCCTAAAATTTTTGGTCTATAACATCTATAATATATATATATATATATATATATATATATATATATATATATATATATAAAGTGAGAATAAATTTTGTACGGTATTCTCAAGACGTTCGAAACTTGAAATGTTTTGCTTTTTTTTTTTACGAAGCAATTTTTTAATTTTTAGATCGTTACATTTTTTTTCAATTTTTTTTTTTTTAATTTTCAAGTTTTTTGTTAACACACATGGAGCGCTTGCTCCTCCACTAGTTATTAAAGAGAAGCGTTTGACCCGAGGTTGAGAGCTCTATGCTATATCCAGTGCACAAGCAAAGTACCTTGTACGACCGTGCCTAAATCTGGCAGTAGAGCAGCATTTCTAAACCATACTTGGTTTTGATTTGACATGATTGTTTGCTGTTATCCGATACCTGGTTTTGTTGTGATTATTATTATTATTTTTTTCGGGTTGGGATCAAATAGCTGGTTCAAATAATAATCATAACTTTTGAAGAAAACAATTCTTTAAGGGCTCATTTAGCGCAGTAGATACGATAATCTTAGAGGATTGTAGTGGATCATATTGAAAAAAATATAATAAAATTTTAGCTAGTTTAATTCTATATTTGGTGTTGTGTTATTAAGATATGGTCTTTTTGTAAATTTTTTTAAAAATTTGTGTCAAAATGTAATTTTTTTAAAACTAGAGGGGCAAAAAATAATTGTCAAAAATATTACTATCACATAAAAATTACATTTTGACCTCTTATTTTTAAAAAATTATAGTTTGACCCCAATTTTATGAATTTTTGTAAATAAATCTTTGTAATTTTTCACACTGCACAAAAGTTATTTTTAATCCTATAGTTTAGCAAGGGTTTACCTAACCCCATTCCAAAGAGATTCAAGCATATATTGGATAAAAGCTTATTCAATCTAATCCTTTAAAGTTTTTTACTAAGGATTTAATCCAATCCAGTCCTCCTAATCTTATGCATCAAACATGCCATCTTATGCATCAAACATGCCATGAAACTACAAAGTACATGCAGATAGGTTCTTACATATATACTCACACATCAATTGGCAACAACAAATTTAGAAAATAATCTCTCTGCAAGAAAGTTGTTTAACTAACAAAAGAGAGCCACACAAAAGAATGAAACGGGCTTATTTCCCCTTTTATTTCTCGAAAGGGTACGAACCAAAAAGTCAACAACAATATTTTTGTAATCACATTGTTTATTTATTATTTATTTTTATTTTTGATAGACAATCACTCAGCTAAATTCACGGACACCAAAGTGTGCGCTAACATGTATTGCCTAGTCAAATATCACCCCATATGAAGCCATTGTTCAACTTAAACTTGAACCAAACAGAAATTCCACGCTCGTGCCTCGGAAAATGCCTGACAAAGCAACCAAAGAATCTAACGCGCTACCAAAGAATGCTGCTGCCGGATAAGAAGTGGCTGAACATTAAAACCAGGCATGTGAGATTGGGGCCGTTAACTGCCTTGAGCTTTGTAGAATGAATAACCAACCAACCAAGGTTAAGGCCATAAATTGATCTCAACCTCCATGGTCCTACATTCGGGCAAGCTCAAAACTATTCGAAATTATTTCCCGAGCCTTGCTTGCATTCGATCTCAATCCATTGTCATACGCCTCTGCATCTAGTTTATTATGAAACGTTTTCCTTTGCTACTTCAAATGGAATATGCCTTTTTGTGTAGAACTATCCGACTGTGTGCTGTTTGCAGCCCTTGGGGCCATAATGCAGTGAACTGCGCTTTACAATCTTCTTGCACAGGTAACAATAGTGGACTTGGCACGCCCAGCAGAATAGATGATTATTATTGCCCACCTGTTAAGATATCAAAAATAGGGATCATAATGTATATTCATTAGACAAAAGGAAATAAAAATTCTTCAAGGCAAGTTGAAAGAACGCAAAAGTCTAAATAAACTATCAATGAGATAAAGCAGTCGGATCAGAGTATCAGATAATCATGTTGAATTTAGATAGAAGACATGTTTTCTAAAGTAACTACTGAAAAGAAACCATCAATATGTAAGACTTGTCAAACCTAGTCTTTTGCCCACCTTTGCATTAAATTGACGACAGTTAGGGCAAATTTGACCTTGACCTTGTTCACCGAACAATTGCGCTTGAGCCTGACCCAAAACCTGTCGTGGATTTAGGCGCTCTTCCCACTCCTGAATCATTTGTTGAGTAAATAACTCACACATCCCATCCCTTCAATTGATAAAAAGAATTAATTAGTTCTGCATGGAGTTGGCAAACATTTGCACCTGTAAAAAGATTAGCTAAACATAAAAAGATGGACTCGTAAAAATATAGATAACCTGAAATGATCATAACCATCAATTGCTTTGTTACACTGATAGCAGAAGTATTGGCCACAGTTGCTACAGACCATCTTGTTGCAGCCTTCGGTTCGGGAGATGACCATCTTGCAAGATGGGCATTGCTTACCATTGCGAAGCATTTCTTTGACACTAAGAAGTTCATTAATCATATTAAGTTCTCTACGCTTTTGTTCATCCCTTAATTGAGATGAATTTTGGCGATCCTGCAAATTACAAGTAATCCCGAGAAAATAGATGAAGGTTGCAGTGGGCTAGAAAAAGCATGAAAAAATATCTTTTTTTATTAAAAAGAAAAAAGGGCAATAAGCAATGACTTGGATTAGCCCTGCTCAAACAATTCCATGGATTTGTACAACTTAAAAAAAGAATCCACGCGAGAAGATGAACTGGAATTTCCACTGATATGCTACAAAAAGGCTCTTTTGACAATATAGGCCACGAAATACTAATGTGAATTTGGAATCAAAGTTCTACGATGGAAATTAAACTCCAAGAGCCAGCTATTATTTAGCGCAAGGCGGTTTTATTTAGTCAAAAACAAAAGATAGCATGGGGGTAACAAAATCTGTGAAAAATAACAATAACTGCCAGAGCTAAAAATAAAAAATAACAATAAAAAATATATTACCTGCAGGATTTGAAGCTTCAATTCTGCGGTCATACATTCAACACCTACATGGCGTTTCTCTCTGCAAAGCGTGCAAAAGCTAAAGAAACACTTTGAGCATTGAGCATGCTGGGCTTCATCCTCTATGCAAGGTGTTTCACATCGTGGGCAAGAGGCAATATCAGACATAGACTCGAGTGTTTTCTGTAGCATTAGAGACTCCCATCGCTCGTACTCTTCTTGATTGAGCAATTGTTTTAACAAACTAGGTGGGACCATAACCCCACATTTTGCCTCAGGACATTGTAGCCTGTTCACTGTGCCTTCACTGATGTGCATGTCAGAATAAGTCTTCATGCATTTCCAGCAGAAGAAATGGTGGCATGGAAGCCTGACAAACTCGGTTCCTGATAAGGTACAATAATCGAATAAACAAGCAGATAGAAAGAACCAGATTTGTACGGTTAGCTCCATGTAATGAAACTGGATTTTCTATTGACAGAAAGTCATTGCACTCAAACTACAAAAAAAAGGAGGATTCTTATGTAGAGAAATCTGATGTGCAGGAAATCAATGTTTTTCCTGGAACCCACACTCACTTAATTTTGTTTGAAAGTAACAGGCTAACAGTCAATACCCTTGACAGGAATTAACAACGCGAAAACCCATGATATAAGACAACGAATGATGGTGTAGAGAGACCAAAATCTTGTATAACCATCGATTTCCAGAGAAAAAAACATGTCATATCTAACGAAAATAAAGTTAAATGTTAAAAATGCAGCTATTTATGAGTTATTTTAGTGGCTGAACAATTAACGGTCATATATATATTAAGAGGAAAATAAAAGAAGATTTTAAAAAATGCAGGTATTTATGCGTTGTTTTAGTGGCTGAACAATCAAAGGTCATAGACAGATTAAGAGGAAATCGAAAGAAGATTCAAGGCTAATTTAGATGTTTTTAGATAAATGTGACGGAATAGTTTGAAGTATAATCAGTGTGATACATTTCACATCTAAGAGATTCAGTGTTGACTCGCAACTGTTTCTTTCAGTCAAGGATCATGGAGAGTAATTTAGACAAAACTTACATAGAGGATATCAAATTTAACAAAAAAAACTAAACCAAAGAGAGGATAGGATACCTGCATACTCGCTAAAACAAATGCAACATTCATGAAAGTTTTGTCGAAAGTTCTCATGGAGCCTCTCATCATTGAAGCTTCTAATAAACGGAACATCCATATCAGGTGAAACACTCCTTGAAATTGCACGCCTATCTTCTATATGGCTTATGCCATAAGGACCAAGAAATATTTCATTGTCAAACCCAAGATATGAAAGAGAAGAACTGTTTAACCATTCCACCCACTGGTATATAACCTCTTGCCCTTGTTGCTCCTTCCATATGTTGTCAAGCTTGGAGCAAAGATTGGCAATTCTTATATAATTCAACCACTGAACAGACAACGTAAAATAAGGAGGTAGGTGGCTTGGGTACGATCTTGGTAATAAACATGTCAACACAATTAGTGGGAGATATTGGACTTTAAATGAGTATGAGAAGTCATCTTTATTGTAGTTGTCAATGGTCTTGACATCACTGGATGAATTTAGCTTTGTAGTAACAGTGATTCCATTAGGAGCTTCAATGGGGATATGAACCTGTAACGCATATAACTATTAGAATATTCGCTTGTTTACACTTTCCTGATGTAAGAACGAACTTTAGAGTTACTAGCTTATTTCAAGACCTGAAAAGATTGAAGGCCATCCTCTCTGTCAAAGATGAAAACATTATCTCCATAGATGGACTCGATGACAAGCAACTGCAGAAAGTGTTAAAGATGAGATAAGGTGGGAGTTAACAATAATTATAAGTTTACCGTTGTTTCTATTACGTGAAACTAATTATTATTCAACACTAGTTTATAATCAAATACTACTTTTCATTCCAAATATTTAAATTCCGTATCTCTTTAGATTCTAGCACGTGTTAATTATCTCACCAACTGTTTTAGATGTTCATAACTTAATGTCAAAATAATATGGGAAGCGGAAGCCCCTTTTTGAAAATTGTTGCTCAGCTTGTTTATTTTGATGCATCTTCAATTTATTTTCTTAGTATTGAGCATACTAACTCTTCATTGCCTTTTACTTTCAACAAAATTAGTTTAAAGAGTGAGTACCATTTGTTGCTCTTTAGCAATGATGGCAAACCAATCAATAGCGGCATCTAGCTTTATTATTAAATGCACAAAGCACATGTTTTATTTACCTATAACGAATGTGTTTTTAAAACCAAAATAGCATAGATAGCATTTACAATGTACTCTGCTTTCAGCAATCCTTACAGACATCTCACAGTTTATCTCCCTCCATAGACTTGCTGTTAATGTATTCAACAAAATAAAAAATAAAAACGCCTTTTATAAAGGGCTATATGCCAGAATATTTTTAGCTTGTAACAAAGCAAGGACATTACAATTGCACCAAGAACTATTATGCTCGTCTACATAGACAATATCTAAACACATTTGCTATCGCACACTCACTCATAGTTGTAGACATATATAGTCAATAAGCATGGAATTCAAATTCTAATCTATAAATTCAATTCTTTAACACCAAGAAGGGAAGGAACAACCATCTAAAAACTAGGCAACATGTTTCAAACTCTCTTTCAACAATCCTCTATTAATTGCCAAAAAAAAAAAAAAAAAAACCATTATGTGCATTCACCGAGAGTGGGAGATCAGCCATCAGAACTAGACGGCATATTTCAAGCTCTCAGAGTATCCTTTTAACAGTCCTCTACTCATTGCTAATTATAAGAATAATAATAATAAAAAAACCTAAGTCCTGACAGACGGATTTACATGTGACTTACAAGCCCAACATTTACATACCAGTTAGCAAAAACAAGTAAACAGTCATAAAACAAGCTCATAGAGATATTAGAAATATTGCCAACTAAAATTAAAAAAAAAAAAAAAAAAAAAAAAAAAACCCAAACATAGGCACTTGAATTAGCTGAACTAATCATTACCTCATCCATCTGAGACTGAGAATTGATCCTAAACTCCTCCTCTGACAACTCAGGCTCTTCAACGCCCAACCTTAACTTCTCCAATCTCACCATGACACTACCATCATCATCATTCTTTTCCTTGCTGGACTCAGGCTCCTCCTTTCTAACTTCTCTCACATCATTCATCTCTTCTCTAACCTCACTATTTAACATTGTTAAACCATCTTTACTTTCCTCTTTCCCATCTACTTCTTCATCAATAGTCAACGAGCCCACTTCATTATCCAAAAAACCCACCTCGGATTTCTTGACGGACCCGCGTTTGGCGCCACGGCCGCGCCTATTCCTCGATGCCCACCTGGGATTTCGGCGCCGCGGCGGAGCGAGGTTGGAGAAGATGGTGGGTTGATCGGTTGTGGCGGTAGCAGATGGCGGCGGCGGTGAGTCCGGTTCGTGATTGGGATTGTGATCGTGAGGCTGAGGTTGATCGACGAGAGGTTTTAGAGTCCATGACTGGTCGGATTTTCTTCCCCTTCGTCTGCTCTTTCTCATAGCGGCAAACAGGGCAAACAAAGACGCAGCAACCAGACTTGGCTAAGCAAACTTATCTTTTAAGCAAGTTTACTTGAGAGATTAACTCTTATTCTCACATTCCTAACATCTTAAAGGGTCTTATTTTTGCCTTTAATTTTTTTTTTTATTTTATTTGAATGTTGGTCCTTTTTCAATTTGATGTAAATTATAAAACTTTTACAATACCGAACTTGAGTCTGTTTCCTATGACTTTATTTCGCTCCAGGTCCCTCTATTAGTTAAGAATTACGAGAGACCAAATTTTTAAAGGGGACATTTTGAAAAGTAGGCTTCTCAAAAAATTTTTTTGGTAAATGATTTTTTTTTGGTTTTTAAGTATAAAAAAACTAGCTTTTTGAGCATCAAAACAGTTTTAGTTTTTTTTGTTTTCACCCTGGTTAGATCATCTTTTTGATACAGTTATTTTTCTCTTTTCTCTGAGAAAAACTGAGACAGTTTTGATGCTTAAGGAAAAACCTTTTTTTAATGCAAAAAAAAAAAAAGTCATTTACTTAATTTCAAATTTTTTTAAACCATTTTTTCAAATTTCCTCTTTTAAAAGTCTTACATGGGAAACTAAATATTAAAGTTTAAATGCATGTAATTAAAACAAAATTTTTTTTTATATTGTTAATAAGATAAATTTTAATTTAAAAAATAGTAAGTTAATCATTAAAAGATCAACTTATATTTTTTTAAATTAAAACTCAATTGACTAACAACATGATAAATTTGTTTTAATTTTAGTTATGTGCTGCAAAATTGTTGTATTTTGTATTTTACTTTAGATCTTTTTTTCAATTTTGATCCATAGTAATACTTTGTTAATAGATGGATTAATAGTGAAACAAAATAATAAATTAGGGATCAAAGTACGATATTTTAAAAAATTTTCATTAAATATTTAATACCTAAATAATATTGGGATTGAAATTGAAACAAAGTAATATATTAATTACCAAAATGGGTTTTTTAATAAATCAAAGACTCAAATAGGATTGTACGTAAGTCATAGGGACCATTTATAAGATTGATCTTTTTTAAATATTTATATAGTAAATATACTATTTATTTTAAATATTTTAGCATTCATTATCTATTTTCTTAAATTGTTTAATTGTTATTTATTAAATTTTGTTTAAAATAACCAATATAGTAATTTATGAGTTCCTATATTACTAATAATATTTCATGTAAAAATTGCTCATATGAATATAACAAACCGTTAAATTTGATTTAATGGCTAAAAAAAATTACTCTATTGATAGGACAAAATGACATGTCATAATGTATTTTTTTCTATTGGAATATGGAAAATAGGATTTGATAGGCATTTTTCGTTTTATTTCTAAAATCTTATTTGGTTTGTTATTTCTTGCGTTTTTTTTTATTTTTTTTATTTTTATTGGATTGGCAAAGCCCATTGTTTTGGCTCTTTTGCAGTGGACCTGCCTACGTGGAGGTTGCAAGTTTCATGGCCTCTTTCGGTTGGTCCAAGTGATTTATTTGTTAAGTACCAAGTAGTCAGGTGACAGAGATCGACGAATCAACGAGGTTGGTTTTGACGTTAAAGGTGGGTAGAATGGACTCAGCAAGCGATGCTATTGGCCCTGGCTAGCTATGGCTAAATCCTGGTAACCCCAAAGACAATGACATCTGAGGGCTAGAGTCATTGCAAATCTAGCTCCATGGTGTTGAAGACTTTTCTATAGAGGATCTTTAAGCAAGCAGATGATATGGAAGAGGAATGTAACCGGTTTACGGAGGATTTTTTCAAATTCTTGATAGTGAAAGTTTGTTCGTTGAGTTGAGTGACATGGTTGCGTGATATGGTGATGTTTAATAGCCTATTGGGTGGAGTAATTTCTACAAAGAGAGTGAGCTATAGGGCTTGTTTGGTGGGGCTGTTTAATGTCGAGAGAAAGAGAGAGAAAGAGTTGCATATTTCTAATGGTAGGAAAGTGACTTGGGGCTATGAGCTTCACTTAGGTCATAAAAAGAGCGTGCTTTTGAAGGGTTTTCATGGTGTTTTGGTTTCCAACATGGAGGAGGCTTAGAACTTAGGTTTTCTTGGTGGGTCTTACCACAAGTTATGGAGTTTGGGAGTTTTTCGATGACTATAAACCAATGATTGAGGTTGTAGGATTCCCTCCCTTGAAATATTTGGAGTTGGTGGCCGTGTTTTGGTGGTGTTGGAGAAGATGGTGATGATATGGGGAAGAAGATGAGAGAGTTGTTTCTAGTGTTTTAAATAAGGGTTGAGGGTTGCGTTCGAAGGTGGTAGTAGCAAGGGAGTATTTAAAGGCAAGAGGTGAGGTTTAAAGAGAACTAGGAATCCTTCAACTTGCCTAACGGTCTCTTCTTTGGGAGCTTGGTATAGGAGGTTATAGGAGATAGTTTAATGAATGAGGCCAAAAAGGGAGCCACTCAGCGCAGGTGAAGTTCTCTCCACTCTTTTAAATTTGGTCAGCCCTATTTTATTGGGCTATCAGGTGCCTTGATGTCCAACTACCCATGAGTTTGTTTCGGGTGATCCATTTGGAGGGAAGCAAAAGTAGAAGACGTTGCCTTGCCATTTTTGTACAAGTATTCAGGTCTTTGGGGCTCGTTCCCATGTTGACCAGCCGGAGCAAAAGGCTAATTCGGCTTTTATGGAGAGTTGGTTGGTTGGGTCACGTGACCTCATGGGCTGATTATTTCGGGTGATCTGGTGGATTGGTCACATGAGGAGGGATGATTGGATACACCTATTTTATTCTAATTTCTTATATACTCAAGCGCTAAGCATGTTAAAAGTCTAATAGGATGGAGTAAAATAAACTCGTTTACGTTATTTGGTTTTCCAAACCACAACCCACTTAGACATCCCCCAACGTGGCTTGGGGCCATGTATTGTGGCCAAGGCCACATAGTTGAATATGAATTGGACTTGAACCTTGCCAAAAACCAAAAAAAAAATATCAACACCCATCACTTCATAGGTTCCATTATCTTCATCATTATGCCAAGCGTGATATCATTGTAAAGGCCCACTATAGTCAAGATGCAAACACAATACCAAACGCCCCTACCGCCATCGACGAAGCTCAACTCAGTCATTTTTGTCTACAAACATATAGCGACTCTAAGCAACCAGCCTAGCCATTGCCCCAGACGTCACAATATAGTTGTTACCCTGTCAAGACTCAATGTCATTTCCAAACTATATCAAACCTGTTTTGGAGCCAGTAAAAATGATATATAGTCATTGTTTTCTTGGCAAGAGATTCTTGGATCGTGCTTTTGTCGATTATAGAATACAATAACTAAACAACTTTTCTTTACTTAAAAAAAAAAAAAAAACCAAAACCATAAATTAAGTTTTGGAACTGGAACCAAACAAACTTTTTTTTTTTTTTTGGCCTTTTTCACGAATCAGATAGGCGTGTTCAAATTAATTAACTATTGGCATAGATAAGATTGCTTGATGGTTAGACGGGAAATCAATCAGACCACATATAAAGACCCGGATCTCCTTTCCAATTTTTAGTGTCTAACTAACTATATTATAGCACATCAACCTTTTTAAATTTATATTATCTCTTTCTTTCATCTTTTCAAGGCAACCTTTTTAAATTTATGCCATCTTTTTCTTTCATCTTTTCAAAGCAACGGTGGAGCCAGAATTTTTTGTCAATTGGGGCACTATGTAAGAAATTGATAATTTTTATAGCATGCAGACATACTTTTATCCCTTAATTATTAAGTGTGGACATAAATTATAATTTTTTTTAAGAAAATAAAGACATAACAATATATTTTAATTTTTTAATAAGGACACGGTTATAATTTTTTATATAAAATAAAGACACAACTAATTTTTTTTAAAAAAAAATTAGTGAAAAAAATCAATACTTCAAAAATTGAATGGGGCACGTGCCTCCACTCAACTATAGGTGCCTCTACTATTATTTCAAAGTTTTTCAATGCCATGTACTTAGTAAGACACTATTTAAAATAATGAAATTTAGAGATTAGATCTAAATCCGTAGAATATTTAAAGTTACTAAAAAAAAATTCCTGTAGAAGACACGAAAGGTCTCAGAATCTAGGCTTGTTTGTTTCGAAAACTCTTTGGATTATTTAGACTCAAATTTAGATTCGAGTATTAAGAATCCTTTTTTGTTTTCTTCAAAATCTAAATCCTTTGAATATCAAAAATCTAAGTTTTTAGGGTTTTGACTCCCTTAAACTTTTGATACTCGTATATCTCTGATACAGTAAAAACTAAAATTCTCTCTCCTATATTTGAGGAAAAAAATTATAACTTCTTCATTTGTTATCTCATTGAGATGGTTTATTTTTCATTGTGTTCCTAGTAAAGAGAAGAATAAATTAAGATTCATATTGCATATTTTTTAAGATCATTAACGTTAAGATTTCATTAGATTTATTGATAAATTAAAAACTATTTTCACTACCTCTCTAAACCTAAATTCTAATTTTATTTTATACTCAGATTAAAACTTAAATGCATATTCAAACATCAATTTAGATAACAATTTAAATCATTAACTCAAAACTTAATTTAAATCACACTAATTTAAATTAAATTATTAATTTAAATCTATTTATTAAGTAGACTCTGAAAAAACTTTAGCCTCTGACAAATTCAGTTTCATGATTAAAAAAATGGCACCACATAGGCTTGTTAGATTAATTCGCTTACCCATCGTGATCGACAAGACCACTTGATGCCAATTGAGTGTCGATGCAACATCGACATCATCGGCCATGGTTTTTGTTATTAGTTTTGGATTCGAACTTTATGGTGGGAATCGAAACCGACCAAGAAGGATTTTTTTTTTTTGGACACACAAAGTTCACGAAACAGTTTATCATTTATTCTCTTAAATTTTTTATATGTATATAAATGTTAAAAATAAAAGTAGAAGAAAGTTCTAGTAGAGTAGTCACTACATCATCACTTTTGGCCACCAAACATAGTGTGTTTGAAAAGTAAATTAAAACTTATTAGTTTCAATATAAAATTTTTATATGTTATAATATAAAACAAATATATGTTACAATATATAACTTTCACATGTTATAAAATTGGACAATTTTTATTTTTATTGTTTAAAACAAAACCTAGTGTTCTCATGAAATCAAGGGTCAATTTGAAAAACAACACTGTTATGGCATTGTTTCAATCTTACCAATGTATAAAAAATTTTAAAACATATCATTTTTAAAGAGTATAAAGACACAATTGATCATTAGTATTTTGAATTACAGTTAAACAAACAAAAGTTATCTAAGAATATTTCAGTCTTTTTGATGAGAAAAAGGGATTTAAATCAAAAGAATAAAATCTAAATGCTAAAACATGATAATAATAATAATAGTAATAATAAAGAATATGCATACCACGTAACTTACTCTAAAATCAGATGCTCTGCAATTCTTTTTAGGTCTAAATTATGTAAAAATTACATAATCTATCTATTTTTTAAGGAGTAAATTAATATCTGTCTTCGTCATACAAATATCACTTATATGTCCCTTTTTTAAAAATTTCATATATTCAGAACTTTAAAAGACTCTCTAACTAAATATTGTCATGTATTTAAATTTTTATAAAACAAATTCTCTTATTTTTTGAATAGTTAAATTAGAAAAAAAATATACATGTATATTTCTTATTTTAACATATTATGTTATTTTAACATATTTTTAAAAAATATACATGTATAATTTGTCAAGCTCTACAATTTCTTTGTTGGTCGTCAATTACAATTTTACCGCTAAATATGTGTATTGTTTAAAAACTAGTGCCGAAAGATACTTTTTTGTTAGTTTTAAAAGTCACCATATAACTATATGTTAGAGAAAGGTCTCTTTGAAATTTTCTTCACCAAAGTTTCTCATTTTGATGAGATCTAGAACTTTCTATCTTTCAAGTTTTGTTTAATGTCTTTAGCAAATCTGTTTTCAGTGATTTTTGCAAAGTTCATTGAATTAACAGTAATCTATACAAAATTTTGAATATTTTTATGAATCTGTCTTAATGTCTATTTTAGAGGCATAATCTTAAAAAAAAAAATCATAAAAGTTCTTCGTCTTATCAAAATTTAAAGCTTTCATGTTTTGCAAGAATTATTATTCGGACTTTCGGGAGTCATTTTCGTCAAAACAAAAACTGCACTATTTTGGAATGAAAATTTGTACAGCTTTATAAATTTGTCCATAACAGTGGCTTAAAGGCAAAATCATAAAAAAAAATTTTCATGAAAGTTATTTGTTTCATTGAGATTTAAAACTTTCATATTTTGTAAAAATCGTAATTCAGCATCAGGAGGCCCATTTCTATAAAAAAAACAACAGCTGCCCGCTGTTTACATAGTTTTTGAACAATTTTTAAAAAGTGTCTAAAACCATGTTTCGAGTTGAAATCACAAAATATCTCAATCATGGAAATTGATTTAGAACATCAGGATCTAAAAGTTTTGTATTCGAAAAAATTCTGAAATTGACCTTTAAAAAGTCCATTTCTATGCTCAAAATAACCAGGAATTTTTTTGAGCCTAACCATAACCAAAAATCTAAACTTGCCTGTACTTCAACTTTCTTAGACTAAAACCATAGCAACTTAAACTTACAAATCCATATCAAGTACACAAATAGAATATCATTTACAAGTCAATATCACCAAAAATCATAAACTAAATCATACTCAAAATAAAAAAGAAAAGATTATTTGACATGTCATTGAAGACAAACTTTGAGTGACTCCTCCTAGATCACCTTCTTCTCTTGATTTTTTTAGCTAGTGATTTTTGGCGGTGTAAGAAGTGAAAATTTTGAGAGAGGAATGAAGAGTGGAACTGATTTTTTCTAAAAAAGAAATGCAAAAATGGCCTCTTGAAACACAAGGTCTATATATAGACAAATGGCTAATTACATTTACCTTTTTAACCATGGTTTATTAAGCCTCTATACAAGCTTATTTGGGCAAAAATATTTGTTAATTTATCCTAAGTGTGGCACCATAATAGAGGAGAAAATGGAGGGAAAAAAAGCTCATTATAATACCAAGAATACCCATCGAATTAGGTGCCAATCAAGGTCGAACTCATGGTCATTTCTTAGTCCTTCTTGTCCTCATCATTATGTTTAAGAGATTCCTTAAAACAAATATTTATTATACAGGCTGAAGGTGACTAGCTAACTGACAGGAAATTTTTGATTCCCATCGGGTTCTCTATCATTGCTTATTCATAGTCTAAACTAATCTTTTTATAAATCAATACCGATATTAATTCTTAATCGTATAATAAAGTTGGATTGTTTTAAAAGTTAAAATTATTTTTAAACTGAATAAAACCTAAACTTGACTTTTCTTACACTTTGCCTTGGTAATGATATATAGTCTTTGACAGTATCAATCCCCGAGTTCAGATAACAATTTTTGCCAAAAAATGCTATTAGCGTAATTCATATTTTAGCTAATAGACAACTAAGGACTTGCTATGTATTAAGGTGTTTCTTGGTATATTGTTAACACTGTACTATACTTGAAAAAATTCTTTTAAATCAAATTCTTAAATTATTTACAGATTGAAATTTCTTCCACCTTAGATCGCGATAAAAATTATCAATCGAATTATTTAATCACAAAAGGTTAATAAATTTAACTTTAATATTTATTATAAATCCTTCAAGCAAAAACATCAAACACAATATTTTTTAGAAAAATCCTTAGCTTAAATGTGTATATTACATTATTCAATTCTAAGGTTTTCTCACTTATTACATATATTTAAGTGTTTCTTCTTTATTTGGTCATATTTTTCTTTATTTTAATTCACAATAATATAAACCCAATATAAGTCATATAGGAGAAAATTTGATAAAACTTTTTGAGAAAAAATAATAAAATTTTTATCCAAAAAATGATATATAAGAAAAATAGTAAAACTTATATATAATGAAACAAAAAAATTTATGGATTTTATCTTCAAAATATATGTTGAAAAAATATATAGAACCAAATGATCAAAATGCTTATTTGTCTTAATATCACAATATTTAATAAATTTAATAACAGAAGAACTAATATAGAATAAGTTTTATAGTTCAGGATGATTTGTTATATTTTAAAGTTTAAGGATCAAAATTGGAGAAGTTATCTAGTTTAGGAGCCTAAAATAAAATTATTGGCTCAATTTTGTTAACAAATTTAGTAATGGAAAGGGGGACAAGTTGAATAGTTCAAGAGTGTGATTTATCAAGTTTTATAGGGTGTCTAGCAAGCATAGTTAAAATAACTTTTTAATTCAAAATACTGTATAATGTGAAAGCTTTATATTGTAGCAATTTTTTATTTTTTGCTTTTTTTTTTTCACAAAAGAGAAAAAAGATAATGATTTCTCTGTAGAATAAAATATGAAACCCTAAACTAATTTTTTGGTTAAAAAAATAATATAAAGCTTTCACATGCTACAGTAAAAAGCAAAAAATTGTTACAGTATAAAGCTCTCATATGTTACAGTGTTTTGAAACAAAAAGTTTGTTTTAACTATGCTTATAAACACCTTATATATTTCAAGATTTGCAATATCTTGACGTAAGAAGAATCTAAATCCTGTTTCGCTAAAAAGAAAAGCTTGCAACAATAAAAAAGGCTACCAACTTCTTTTTCTTTTTCTCTCCTTATTTTTTTTTTCTACATAATAACATGTTTACTCTCTCTTGAGAAATCTACATACATGTGCTATATATTTTCACTTTAAGTAGAAAATATACTATCGTCAAAGGATGTGAACTAATGATCAGGATATCTTTGCAAAGTATATCTTTTTCATCCACCATGGTTTGAGTCCTATAATGTCCCAAACGACTCCTGCTTCAGCAATAGCTATTGATGCATTAGAATGACAAGGACTGCTCATTTTGTTGCCCCAAAATAGCCAAAGTGCAGAAGGGAATGGGGGCGGACGACAGTGGAACAATCCATGTTTGGGGAAATCTGGGTGCCTTTTTGGAAAGGTTAGATACAGAGTTTTTCAAGAGCTTGCAATGCATTGATCCACATACTCGTGAGTATGTTGAAAGACTTAGAGATTAGCCCAAGTTTTTGGTTCTTGCTCAAGACGTACCAGATTATTTACAGCGAGTTGGGAATTTCAAAGCTGCTGCAAAGGCAGTCTTAAGGCGGGTGGAACTCATCTATTATAAGGCACAAGAGGCATATGATGCCATGAGAATATTATCTGAGCATGCTGGAGAAAGTGATGATGGTGAAGAGGCTAATGAGGCCGCATTTATTGTTACTCCCGAGCTTGTTCCTCGGAAACCCAGTTTTAAAGAGAATAGTAGAACGTTGACGGATTTGCTTGTTTCTTTTATACATAACCATGGAGATGAGCGGACCAAGGCCCGTGCAATGCTTTGTGATATTTACCAACATGCTCCCCTGGATGATTTTTCCACTTCCCGTGATTTGCTGCTAATGAGTCACTTGCAGGATAATGTTTAGCACATGGACATCTCAACACAATCCTTTCCAACAGGGTTATGGCACAACTTGGTCTATACGCATTTCGGCTTGGTCTATGCGCATTTCGGGTTACAGTTATTACTGAAGGGCTCTGCTGCCTTTCGGAGCTATATTCAGGTGAAAGGGTAAAGGAGTTGCTTCCGCAAGGTGTTTCACAAAGTAGATATCACGAGAAGACTCCTGAACAGGTACTTGCTTTCGAGCTTTTGCTTTTATTTTTTTACCAGGCAGTCAATTTTTGTTGAGCGTTCATGTCATGTAAAGGAAAAGCCAACATGTTTCCCTTTTCTATGCTTGATTGAGTATCTATAACTTTAGAACAACAATGTGCAAAGGGCTAAAGGGTTTATGCACGGGGATTATTTTGCATTATTCACTGAGTTGATAATTTCAGCTACACTCATTTATTTATTGATATATGTGTAGGGTTATGAAGTTACTGAAGTAAATATTGGAATGCAAATTTCTTGCACTCCCACCCTATATTTAATATTTAGCTATTCTCACGAAACTAAGAAGTTAGGCTGTGAGAGCAATTTAGCATAATTGACATAAAGGACTAATGTAGAGACAAACAGTGGAAAGATGGTGAATAGCTGAAAAAATACATGGTAGCATGAAAACTCATAGGGGTCTAAACTTTAAGAGTCGTACAAACTTTCATTCCAGTGCTTAAGATCTATGTTATGCCCCAAAGTATACTGTGGATTATTCAGGATAAAATCCTCTTACTCCTTTGGGACAAGCTGGAAAGGAGATGTGTCATGTTCTTAGGCGGTTAATTTTTGTTGAAACTTCTAGTCGTGTTCTAATTCTTTTATCGAGTAGGAAGGAGAATGGCAGATGTTTTGTTTCCACTTTGGGATTGGAAAGGAGATGTGTTGTGTTGTCAAAGGCAGTTAACTTTTGTTGAAACTCTTCATGTTCTAATTCTTTTATTGAGTAGGAAGGAGAACGGCAGATGTTTTTTTTACAATGTGGAATTGAGTATATATAAATTCAGGACAAGGATGTGTGAGGGTTAAATTGTATCACAGGAGCTTAAATTTGAAATAAAACATCTAGAATGACAATTGGGATAGAATAAAAGCTAGTATCGCTTTTTGGATACATCACACATCTTGAGAAGGATTTCAGAAATCTTCTCTTTTCTGACCTAGTTAGAGAATGTTCTTCCTTTTTATAGTTTTTGTGGTCTTTTCTACTTCTACCTGAGAAATTCTCTTCCTCTCTTGTAGATAATGTCCTTTTATATATATATATATATATATATATATATATATATATATGAGATTTTCGTTTCCTTTCCAAAAAAAGGGGGATCTTCTTTGCTATTGTTTGTTAATGGAGCAACGGAGGTAATGGTAAAATGCAAAGCAAATATCGCTTATTATTCTTCAAGTATTCTCGTGAAATCTAAGAAGTTAGATCCTGAGAGCAATTTAGCATAATGACGTGTTGACCAAGAAACCGTATGCTCTGGCAAGCTGACAGAAATATAGCGTGGTTTTTGGTAGCATTAGGACTTAACGAGGTCTAAAAACAGAGGACTACATCATTTGTGCAAACCCTTATTTCAGTGCATGGTAGTGCTATGCTCCATTTATATTTTTCCTCCTTCATCATAAACAATTAATTATCCATTTTCGCTCTTTCAGGAAAGGCTGGAAAGGAAACGGCAGATGCCATTCCACATGCATATTAATCTTGAGCCCCAGGAGGCTGTCCATTTGATTTGTGCCATGCTGCTGGAAGTGCCAAATATGGCAGCCAATATCCACGACGCAAAGCGCAAAGTCATAAGAAAGAATTTCCGGCGACTGCTTGAGGTGAGTGCGAAGAAAACATTAATCCCCCCTCCCCCCTGAGAATGTCAGGGACCATGTAATGGCTGCCACTAGGGCCCTCAGCAAAGGGGGACTTCGAGAAGGCCTTCAAAGTTATCGTCTCTTGATGTCTGGAAGCTTCTGAGAAATCATGGTGACGCTTTTGACATGCGCTCTGAGAACCTTTTTATATTTACCTCATCCTACCACTCCCTGAGCCTGGATCAGCTTACCAAAATGTTTTGACCTCTCAGGTGCACAGACACACAGCATTGTTAGTAAGATGATGATCGATGAGGAACTGTATGCGAGTTGGGACCAGCCAAGTAATTGCATTGTATTCCATAATGTTGAGTACTCTAGGATACAGGCTTTAGCATTCCAGTTGACAGATAAGTTGTCGATCCTTGCGGAGAGTAATGAGAGGGCAACAGAGGCGCAGATTGGTGGTGGCGGAATGGATGTGCCTCTGAAGTGTAGAGACGGTCAGGACTATACTACTGCTGCTGCAGCTGGCAGATGGCAAGAGAACCTGCCTTTTACTCGAGGGAGGTAAGGTGGTGGCACTGGTCGTACTGGATATTGTGGAGGGAGAGCATTGGCATGCGGGCAGGCCCTGGGTGGAGGGTATTCGAGGGACAGATCTGGGCAGTTTCGAGGAACGGGTCGGGGCACCAGGTGTCAAGATGGGTCCGGAAGACCAGGGTCGGGTGCCAGGAGATCCCAATGGATTCTTCAAGTCGCATGTTTAGTCTGAACAGGAGTGTTCGAGCTTAGAAGGAACATAATAGTTAGACTACTGGAAGAGAAGGCGACTCCAAGAGTCGGTCATTTTAATTAGGAAGCCTAAAGTTAAGAGAGAGAATCACTGATAATTTAGCATTTGAATTTACCCCCGTTTGACAGTGATTTTAACCACTTAGTTTTCACCACAAACTCAGTTATAAACAGTGTAAAACTCTCACATGCTACAGTAACAATAAAAAAAATTGCTACAATATAAAACTTTCACATGTTATAATAAAAATGGTTCTAACTACTGGTTCCCACCACTCTTCCAAACACCCTATTAGTCTTTTTGGGCCTGACCTCAAGATTGGAATTTTGAAGCAACGGTGATGTTGTATCCAGGGTATAATGCCCACTTTTTTCTCTTTTTCTTTTTTTTTTTTTTCGTCTCATATTTATTGAAAGATCTCGTTTGATAGTGTTTTTAAAATATGTAAAAATAATTTATTTTAAAAAAGAAAAATTTTTTAAGAATTGTATTAAGAGTGTTTTTGAAATTTAAAAAAAAAAAATACAAAAACATTGGTTTTACGATCTGTTTTCACTGCTTTCGTTAATTTCTTTCGTCTTTTGCTGTTGCAAACTGGCCATGGCCATTGGCTACAATCTAGATATAAGCGGTCACACTCGGTACTGCAAGTATGGGAAATTGCTATGGCCGTGTAACCTGCCGGATGCCGGTGGTGTCCCCTGCCATATTCACTTTCATAATGCGGTGTGGTTGATGATTGCGACCTACGATTTTAATATGATAGATTATATGATATAAAAGTGTAACGTAACAGTGTTATTATATGGTTGCGACTGATAACTCTCTTTTGCTATAAAAATTGCAATAAATAATTGCCGTTTTTTAAATATACATAATCGAGGTTGCTTACTCTTTTTTACTGTAAAAATTGTCCTGACATAATTGATTCTATCTTTCACTCTTATGACTTATGATATTTTTTTTTGTCTATTATTATTATTATTATTATTATTATTATTATTATCAATTTTTTATATTAAATAGTTAACTGTTATATGTTTACGTGTTTATACAGTGCAACTAATAGAGTGCTTGGGAAGTGTTTTTAGAATTATAATTGTAGTTTAAAATACTGTAGCATATAAGAGTTTTATATTGTAACAACTTTTACTTTTTACTGTAATATTTGAAAGTTTTACGCTATTTAATAACTACAACCATGGTTTTAACTAGTATTGTCAAACATCCTTACAAAGTTACTCACGGCCATTGTAGCTTGCTTGCTATAGTGGTGGTTACCGATAGGGTTGAAAAGTAACCTAATTATTTGGGTATATTAAGTTAAAATTATAATTTTTAAAGGAAGAATGAGAAAAATAAATCATTTTAAGAGAGAAATGAAAATTAGAAATTAATAGTATATTTTATATGAATTTGGAATCCTCAAAATTTCCATGTATCTCTCACCTTCACATAACTTTTCCATCGTTGTTTTCACTATTTTCCCCAATATCTTTCTATCAAATGTCGTTTGTTGTAATATTAATATTTTTTTTCTTTACAAATTCACAGAAAATGTTATTTATTACTATCAATTTAAGATCTTGTTATCAATTACAATTATTTTTGAGAACCCATCGTTGTTTTCACTATTTTCTCCTATAACTTTCTATCAAATGCCGTTTGTTGTGATTTTAATATTTTTTTTCTTTACAAATTCACGGAAAATGTTTTTTATTACTATCAATTTAAGATCTTATTATTAATTACAATTATTTTTGAGAGCATGCTCTTAGCAATTTCTGATTTATTTTTTTAATAAAAAATGTAAAGCAACACCTGTACATGTGCAATTTTCATATTTTTAAGTGCTTTTCATGGTTTCCAAATTGGGAATACAAGAGTAGTGTTACGCTATTTAGTAGTGTGCTTCTAAATAACATTAGATGGTACAATTTTTAGTAGAGTGAGTGCAAAATTATGCTAATAACACTACTTGCTTCCCTTCCACTTAGATTATTTTAGAAATGGGTGTAGAACTAGTGCGATCACATATCATATCTTATATTTATTATTGTCTAGATATTATTATTTTGAACGATATAACTCTTTTTTCGTCAAAGAGAGGTATAAATTAAAATGGAGACAAATATTATTATGATTTTGAGTAATACTCCTATATCTACTACTTTACTTGTGAATAATATTTATTAAAAAATTATGATTATATCAGGCATCTCATTGTTAAAATATTAAGGTGTGAATCTTCTTGGTTTTTAGTTTTAGATTTGAAGTGATTCATGGTTTTATATTAAGGGGATCTCGATCTTGTTTTTTTTCTACGACCACCAACAACAAATTAACAAATTTAAGAAAAATAAATGAGGGTTATTTTTACTCATTGACGAGTCATGTTTTTAATTGTAAGATGAAAATTCAATAATCCAAGATCACAAATAAAAATAAACACAATCACATAGGTTGTGTCGGAGATCGTAGACTGCCTTCATGTGGGCGGCATCGTGAAGCCAGAGGGGTAGCAACCCACTTCATGTGGGTGGCATCGTGAAGGCACCCAAACCCATAGGCTGTGTCGGAGGTTTGCGACTCACAATGGCTATGAGGTTGACGGTGTTCTGGGGGTCATGTCAGTGAGTTAGACAACGTTGTGGTTATGCCAACAAGATATACGATGTCGCTAACTATACTAGTGACCTCCACCACCTTCGGCAACTCTCATTGCTATAGAAGATAAATGTGTGTATGTGTTTTTTTTAATGGAATGATTAACCATTTAAAAAAAAAATAGAAATATATATTTTAAATTTTTTTTTACTAATTTGAGTGAAATTTTATGTGATGTTTGGGTGTATTGTTGCGTATATTTTACACTTTTGAATTCCAATTTGACGATTTAAATAATAAATCTCGTCCATGAGGAAAAGTTATTCCGCTCAGTAGTCCTCTCCGATGAGTAAGAGGTGAATTTTTATTACAAGGAGTGGTACTTATAGGATAACTGTACATAATTACCCTTAATACAAAAAATTGAAAAAAAAAAAAAAAGACTTTTCTCCCGGAATTTGAACCTAGATCTCCCTTCTTCAAAAAAGAAAAAAAGAAAAGAAAAGGAAAGAAAAGAAAATAGATCTCCCCGTTGCCCAAATGATGATGACCTCCTATCCCACTTACATTGATTTGACCTCCACTTCCGACGGCGGCACGAACATCTCTAGCCCTCTTAAGCCCATGGCACAGCCTCCTTGGCCTCCCTCCACGATCTGATCTCCTCTTCTTGTTTTTATTTCGGATTTTTAATTTTTTACTTTATTAAGGGATTAACGTGACAAATAGAGCACATATGTTTATTCAATTAAAATATAAATCTAATTTGTAAATAATTTATATATGGTCTAAAATGATAGATTTAAAATAATTAATATAATTATAGTACAAAATATGATATTATTAAGATAATTATTATGTTATTAAGGATATTTTTAAGATATTTTAAATCTTGTGTAGAATTTTAATTTTATAATAATAATTTGATCATTTATTGTAATTTTTTTTAAAAAATACAGAGTGTACTTAACTTGACGATAAGTTTGTTTATCCTTCTTTCCAAAAAAAAAAAAAAAAAAAAAAGCTTTTTATCCTATGCATATGGTAAGCTTGTTTATCCTTTTTTTCTAGCTTGTTTATCATTTTACTAATGCCTATTATTCTTTCACTTGGTGGAAAAGAAGCACTCCTACCACAGAGACATTTTCAATAATGAGAATTCTCAAAAATATCATCTCTTAATATTTTTTTTTATAGATGTCTCACATATTCATATATAACATAATTTAACCTATAATATAAATAATTATAAGACATAAATTTTTTAAAATATAATATAAATAAATATAATTTTTAAAAGTATAACATAACACCTAATTATATCTTTCAATAATCTGCAGATGATAAAGTACATGGGCTTGACTTGTTCAGACAAATCTTGACAACAATCAAACTACATAATCTACTCTCATAAGGCATAACGTAATCAGAAGATTCTTTTAAGCATTTTTTTATTTGGGCTGAGATATGGAATTTGAGGGACATTTGTTTAATTCCCACGTATTTACCTGTATCAATTCATTATCAGACTTTTATGTGAACCGTCAGTAGTTCTTTTATGACGAATACTGAAAATCAAACAATACTTGAATCTAAGGGAGTCTTGTCTTTTGTTTTGATTTTTTTTTTTTGAACTTAAGTAGGAGTTTTAAACTCTACTAGAATGTTTGACAATGGACAATTTTAATCATTATTTCAGTTATAACAGTGTAAAGCCCTCAAATGTTATAGTAAAAAGAAAAAAATTATTATAATATATAGTTCTCATTTGCTATAATAAAAACAGCTCTAATCAATAATTTTAACCACCGTCGTATCAAATGCTCTCTACATCTAGAGTGCATGAGTCTTAATGAAAATGATATGCTTCATGAAAGTTGCATTTTATTAGATGCTTTCTATATTCTCCACTTTTTCTTTTCTTTTCTTTTCTTTTTTGTGCTTTTTAAGGTGAGATTTTGACAGGGAAGGTCCTGGAAACAACTTGGCAGTAAACGTTAGTCAACTTTAGGGGCTAATTGTATGCAATTGCTTGGATAATAATCTTTGCCAAGAACAAGTTGATACCCTCGTAATATATTTCTCCGTAATATCCAAGTTTCTAAGAGGGTAAATTAATTACGAAGGGAATAAGAAACATAGGGACAACAAAACCACTCAACAGTCAACGTCCAAGAGAGAGTGGGAAAAAAAAAAAAAAAAAACAGAAACAGAAAACATTAATGAGATTTTTCACAATCGGGTATGAAAAAAATATCTTAATGTGGCAAGGTTCTGTACAATGATATAAGTATGATAGTCTGTCTGTTTCATATACTTTGTTATTTTGAGGTAATTTTAATTAGATTTTATTTGAAGGTAATTTTAATCAAATTTATAACGAGTTTAAAAATACCGTTTAAAATATAATTTTACAGTTTCAACCTAATTTTTTATAGTATTTTCTCTCACCTGGTATAATATTTTTTGTTCTAGCTCCAGCTACATTCTCACAAACCTTATTAATGTGCTAAAACATGCGCTACAATAAAGTATACGATATAAAGCACTAAAAAATAAAAGACAATTAGGTGACATGCTAAAAATTTTATATGTACTAGGATTTATGCCATGACTTTAGGGCAGTGGGATGTGGTGGGGAGGGGTTAGGGTAGTGGGCTATGGCGAGTTGGGCTCCGACGAGGGGAAGAGCTCCAGTGCTGGGTTTTTTTTATATATATATTCTAGGTTGTTTTTTTAAGTAAAAGAAGGAAGAAAAAAATTGAAAACAGTTTTTTTTTTTTGTTTTCTAAATCTATAGAAAAAGTGGGTTTTTTTAAAAAAGTTTTCATTTTCATTTTTCAAAAATGCTAGCAAAACAACGTTTTGAAACTAGTTTCTTTTTTGTGTTTTTGAAAATAGCTACAGGGCCTTAATGTTTGGATCACATCTTTACGTATTTTTAACATTAATACATTTGATAGGGTTAAAGTAATGCCCTTTTTCTCTTTTTATGACATTCAAAGAGCATAGTAACGTCAATCAACCTGTTCCCATCTTATTTCTTCACCTTTAAAATAAAACCATATTAATAAGATGTTTAAAAAAATGATAAAAATTATTAGTTAAAATTATTTTTATTATAATATATAAAAACTTTATAGTATAATAATTTTTATTATTATTATTATTGCATGTAAAAATTTTTCATGGTCTATAATTAAAAAAGTTATAAAGAACCACTTTTCTTAAAAACAAGGAAAAAAGTTAATGAAAATTTACAAATTAAAAAAATAAAACCATGCAAGAGGCAACAGCTCAGAAAATGACTAGCTAATTATTAGTCCGTGAGATGCACGTGCCAGAGAGTGTGGGTGAGCCTTGGCTCTGCTCTCTAGATTCCAAACATCGAGTTAAGTAGTCAGCTTCAAATATTACCTGTAACCCACATTAAAGAACAACTTTTACCAGAGTTTATTTTAACAAGGTTGGAGTCTACCGTTTTTCCCTTGTTCCTCATGTCATCACTCAGCATTCACTAGACACAGTGAATGAGAAGAGAGAGAGAGAGACAAAAAGAGAGAGAATCCAATTCTTCTTGCTCTTCTAAAGACTCCCTATTTGCTGTTTGATGTAAATAGAAAACAAAATTAAAAAAAAAAAGAATCAGAATGAAATTTTTCTGTGTGAATAACAATATGAAGTAAGGCCTACCCAAAAAAAAAAAAAAAAAAGATGAAGTAAGACAAGGCTCAAGAGATCAAAAGTTGTTGGGTGTGCTCCTCAGTCCATTGCTATCTCTTCTCTCTTGTGTTTTGCAAAAATAGAAAAGGAGTTTCTAGAGAGAAGTAAAAAAAAGAGAGAGAGATACGAATCTTTCTAAAGCTGCACAGCCCATTCATTCTCTCTCTCTCTCTGACTTCAAGGGTAAGTTTCACTCCCTCCCGAGGTACTAAAAAAGCTTTCTTGTTTTTCATTAGTTCTTTATTCTCTTTTTCTCTATGCTTTGCATGCCAGTCACTGGTATTTTGCTCTTCTTCCCATTTGCACTCAGTGCTCTCACTTGCTAAAGTTGACTATCTCTCTCTCTCTCTAACCGATTTTTTTATCAGTGGGATATGGATTGTTGAATATGCATTTGGAATCTTTAAGATGCTTTGATCCATTTTGCTGTGTTGCTAGGCCCTTTTAACGTTCTGGATTTTTTTTCCCTTGGGTTGCTCTGTGATTGGAGTTTTTGAAGGTACTATTTGACTGTTTCAATCCCCCATCCCCCCCAAACGACCCCCTGCCCCAAGATTTAGCCTCTGGGTACTTATGAAATTGTTTTTACTTGTGCTTTCTGGGTTATCATCCTCAATTTTTCAACTTTTGTCACTTCATGAAATTATTAATGTTCCTTTTGAGTGGTTTTTCTTTCTTTTTTTTTTTTTTCATTTATTTGTTTTGGCCATGAATAGGGGGTTTAATAATGGATTCTTCCATATCTGGTACTAATTTTCACTCCCATGTTAAGATTTCATTTGCATTGAGACTGCTAAATTTCTTGTCTTATTATTACTTCTGGCTCAATTTTCCCTCATGGGTATTTTTTATTTCAGTGTAGAACTCAACCAGGAGAAATCAAATTTAAGCATAGTCTTGGTTTTCTAGTCCGAGTTTGAGTAAAGAAGTTCATATCTTTTTTGTTCGCTCAAGATGGTTTCGAGGTCTTATTCCAACTTACTAGATCTGACTTGTTGTGATTCCCCAACTTTTGGCCGTGAGAGGAAAAGGCTCCCAAGAGTGGCAACTGTTGCTGGAGTGTTGTCCGAAATCGACGACGACAACACGAATAGTGTTGGCTCTGATGCTCCTTCTTCTGTCTCCCAAGAGAGAATGATCATTGTTGGAAATCAGCTTCCACTAAAAGTTCAAAGAGGAGGAGATGGCGATTGGGATTTCAGCTGGGATGAGGACTCTCTACTTTTGCAGCTCAAAGATGGCTTGGGAGAAGACGTCGAAGTGATCTATGTCGGCTGCCTTAAGGAAGAAATCGACCCCGATGAGCAAGACGATGTGGCACAGACTTTGCTGGACTCTTTCAAATGCGTTCCGGCGTTTCTCCCTCCTGAGCTTTTCAGCAAGTTCTACCATGGATTTTGTAAGCAGCATTTGTGGCCTTTGTTCCACTACATGCTTCCTCTGTCGCCTGATCTCGGTGGCAGGTTTGATCGGTCTTTGTGGCTGGCTTACCTTTCTGTGAACAAGATATTTGCTGATAAGGTGATGGAAGTGATTAGCCCTGATGATGATTTTGTCTGGGTTCATGATTACCATTTGATGGTTTTGCCTACTTTTTTGAGGAAGAGGTTCAATAGGTTGAAGCTCGGATTTTTCCTGCATAGTCCTTTCCCTTCGTCCGAGATATACAGGACTCTTCCCGTGAGGGAGGAGCTCCTGAGAGCACTTCTGAACTCTGACCTTATTGGATTCCATACCTTTGATTACGCCAGGCATTTCCTCTCTTGTTGTAGTAGAATGCTCGGCATTTCATACCAGTCCAAGCGAGGCTACATTGGGCTCGAGTATTACGGTCGAACTGTTAGCATCAAGATTCTCCCCGTTGGGACACACATTCGCCAGCTCGAATGCGTGCTGAATCTTCCCGAGACAGCATCAAAAGTCGCAGAGCTGCAAAATCAGTTCAGGGACTGCACTGTCTTGCTTGGGGTTGACGACATGGATATCTTCAAGGGTATAAGCTTGAAGCTTTTGGCTATGGAACAGTTGCTCATACAACATCCTGACAAGAGAGGCAAAGTTGTATTGGTTCAAATTGCAAACCCTGCAAGGGGGCGGGGGAAAGATGTGCAGGAGGTGCGGTCTGAGGCTTATGCCACAGTGAACAGGATCAACAAGGCATTTGGAAGGCCAGGGTACGAGCCTGTTGTCTTGATTGATACCCCACTTCAGGTTTACGAGAGAACTGCTTATTATGTCATTGCAGAATGTTGTCTTGTTACAGCAGTGAGGGATGGGATGAATCTTATACCTTATGAATACATAATATGCCGGCAAGGCAATGAGAAGCTTGATGAGACTTTGGGGCTCAACTCGACAAGCCACAAAAAGAGCATGCTGGTTTTATCTGAGTTCATTGGCTGCTCCCCATCACTAAGTGGTGCGATTCGTGTTAACCCATGGAATATTGATGCTGTGGCTGAAGCTATGGATTCTGCCCTTATGGTCTCAGAGGCAGAGAAACAAATGAGGCATGAGAAGCATTATAAATATGTTATCACGCACGACGTCGCGTATTGGGCGAAGAGCTTTTTTCAGGATTTTGAACGGGCGTGTAGGGATCATATGAGGAGGAGGTGCTGGGGAATTGGTTTTGGTTTGGGGTTCCGGGTGATTGCTTTGGACCCTAGTTTTAGAAAGCTTTCTGTTGAACATATTGTTTCGGCTTACAAGAGGACCAAGAACCGAGCAATCCTGCTGGATTATGATGGTGCTTTGATGATGTCAAGTTCAATTAGCGCGACTCCTAATGCAGAGGCTGTTGCAATTTTGAACAGCTTGTGCAGAGACCCTAAAAATATTGTCTTCCTTGTTAGTGGGAAAGACAGAAGGACTTTGAGTGAATGGTTTTCTTCCTGTGAGAAACTTGGAGTTGCAGCAGAAAATGGTTACTTTCTGAGGTACAACGTCTGCTTTCCCGCCAAACCAAAAAAAAAAAAAAAAAAAAAAAAAGAAGAAAAGAAAAAGAAAACACATAACATTTTTGTCTTGCTAAAAAAAAAGTCCTACACAGCTTGATGCCGTTCTGTGCACTTTACATTGTTAGATTTGCGGATATTTTCATGATGGTAAAAAATTATTTTCTATGTTTTCGTTGTTGGTGTTGTTGTGCAGACCATCTAAGTTTGTAGGATTTTGTCTGTGAGGTAGAGAAAAATGTTTTTTCTGATCTTCACAGAAGACCTTTTTGTTCTTGGTGCTGTTTCACAAAGTAGAAAGAGGAATGAGATGTATAACATAGATCAAAAAAACTTTCAGTTGACTTGTGATACTTTTCAGTTTTTAGTAAAAACTCAAAGAAGTACTAAAAGAAATCCCTCGGTAGATCTTTATAGGCAAATAATGGCCTTGGTTTTGAAAAGTTTAATGCTTTTAGCTCATCTCTAGCTCCATTGGAAAGAGAGTAACACATTATCACATTACTTAAAACAGTTTTCTTATTTGGTTATAGTTCTTATTTCATTTTCTTTATTTCAATGAATGATAGTATTAACTATTAACTTTGCTTATTGTAAATTGAACTCAATGATATTACCATCCGTTGGTGCACTAATCTTAATATTAGAGTGAGAGATTAACATGCATGGCAGAGAGTCTCTTTTGATACAAGTGGGTTTTATCCATTTTGCAGGACAAACCATGATGCAGATTGGGAAACTTGTGTTTCCATTCCAGACTTTGATTGGAAGCAAATTGCCGAACCGGTAATGCAGTTATATACTGAAACGACGGATGGTTCTGCAATAGAAGCCAAAGAGAGTGCTCTTGTTTGGAATTACCAACATGCCGATCCAGATTTCGGCTCTTGCCAAGCTAAGGAGCTTCTTGATCACGTCGAAAGTGTTCTTGCCAACGAGCCAGTTTCAGTCAAGAGTGGTCAGCACATTGTAGAAGTTAAACCTCAGGTTAGTGGAATTTTTTTTCTCCCTCTTTTCTAGTTTTCTGGTTGATTAAACTCATGAAGCGAATGGGCTGTTTGAAGATGTACCTTTGCATGGATATTATATCCAAATAATTTCCCGAGTAAATGATTCTTACTATCATCGACATTAAGGATGTTCAAGACAAACATGAAATGGAAAATGGGAATTTAGGATGCAGGTTGTGTTACATTATGAATCCTAAAATAATGTCTCATGCTAAAATAAATCTAAGGCAAATTTTGAGACAATTTATTTACCTCCTCAATGACTCTGAATCAGTTGTGTTACATTAAGAATCCTAAAATAATGTCTCATTATGAATCCTAAAATATTGTCTCATGCTGAAATAAATCAGGCAAATTTTGAGACAATTTAGTTACCTCCTCATGATTCTGAATCGCATGAAGCAGTCGAACTTCCCCTTTGTTTATTTCATGGGTTTAAAAAAGTTTTGGTTCAAACCTTTTTTGCTACTGGTTTTTCTCTCACAAATTCTAAACAAATCTGAATTTCTGTTTAAATAGTCTGTTTCTATGAACGAAACAGGCTACTATAGTATCCTGATAAGCCTGCTATGAGCATGTCATGGCATTCTGCTAGTTGGAGAGGCATCAAGCTTATACTGCATTCTCATATATGGATAATATTGGATTTGAATTTCAAGTTTTTAACCTGCATCTATAGAGAGGTTAACAAGAAAATAAGTTTTTAATATGGTAAATATAGTATAATGCCTACTGTCCAAATTTACGTGTTAACGTCGTTCGTCACCAACTCAACAGGGTGTGAACAAGGGTCTCATAGCAGAACGTCTCCTCTTGACAATGAAGCAAAAATCAATGCTTCCGGACTTTGTTCTCTGCATTGGGGATGACAGGTCCGACGAGGACATGTTTGGGGTGATAGCGAGTGCAAAGGACTCTCTCTCTCCAGTTGCCGAAGTCTTTGCTTGCACCGTCGGCCAGAAACCAAGCAAGGCCAAATATTACCTGGACGACACATCTGAGATTCTGAGAATGCTGCAGGGCCTCGCCAACGCTTCCGAGCAGGCGGCTAGGAGTGCTCCACAAGCTTCCCAAGGAGTGGCTATTGCATAGAGTAAATAAGCTTCTGATTGTCTCTCCTCTCTCTATATTTCTTCTTCTTCCTCCACTCCCTGATCGTGGTGAACATTGGGTTGGCCTGTTTGGATTTCTGGAGGTATCTCTACATAGTCTTTGTCCATTCATCAAAATAGGCAAAGACAAAGTGGAATGTTTGATTGTGTTTTTGTTTCGTAGCAGTTGTCTTGTGCATGTGGTGGTTTGTAGTGATTCTATTTAGTGAAGAAAATGAAAATTCTTCTTTGGCCAATATCATCAACAGCTTGCAAAATTACATTTCAGGAGGCTTTTTGGCTTAATTACCAAAAACTATATTTTGGGTTGTGAAAAGCAGGTTGTTGGAACTAAGGCAGACAAAAGACAATAATACTGTATTATAACTAGGAAATAATATTATAGAGCATTCCGTACAAGGAACAGGTGTTACAAGATCTTTTCGTTGATGATAATATGATTTTTATCGAGTAAAAAACAAAGTTTGAATTTGCTTAATTGGCCGTTTGAAATGAAATGTAAACATTCTATTTTATTCTGTGTTATTAGTTCTTTGGAGGTTGATATAACCCCGTTAATCCCATTGATCAACAAGCAACTAAAGTTGATTTGCCTGTCCAGACATATGAGCTATTAAAAGTTAAAAGAGACAAAACAGGTTAATTATATATATATATATATATATATATGTATTTATGTATGTATGTATGTATGTATGTAGCAGTGAAAGAAGAATAAGCTGTTTGGTATCTAGGTAGAAAATCGTCAGTTTAAACAATAAAGGTCGTTCAAACTGATGTTTAGTGAAGAAATAATTAAGGTTGGTTTAAATCACAGGGGTGGTTTTAAAACTGTCAAAACCTTCAAAGTTCAAACTTTGTCTTTCTTTAAGTTAAAACGGTTTGAACCATTTTCTATAGTAAAAACTATTCCTATTTTAATTTTTCTTTTACAAACCATAGTTTTCTAATCACTAGTTCTTATTTTAAACTTGAAGTAATGTTTTATTCTCGTTTTAAATCTTTATGTCCTAAACATTAGTTTGATACCACTGATTAAACCATACAGTTAAGAATATATAGTTCAAACTATAAAGTTTTAAATCATATTATTTTGAACCTGCACACTAAACGAACTAGAAAGTCTTTCATGAATAACATAGTTTTGATTATTTTTTTTGCCTAGCTGATTATATGTCTACTAAATTGTTATTTGTATGTTATTGGTCGTCAAAATGGTCAGGAACTAGTTTTGTTTTTTTTCTCCGGGAAACAGGAGCCGGGAAACAGGAGCAAGACTACACAAACACCTTTTTTTTTTTTTTTTTAACAAGTTCTCCCTCTTTTAAACAAGGTCTAAATAGGCTTTGAACTGTGTCAAGTTGCCTCAAATTGTGCCTCTTCAAGGGGGCATGTTTCAGTTGCAATAGCAAATCCCCATCTGTCCATCCTGGTTAATTATTGGTTTTGGTTTCCATGGGTGAAAAGGTTGGTAAGAAACCTTGTGAAGGGGGCATGTTTCAGTTGCAACAGCAAATCCCCATCTGTCCTTCCTGGTTAATTATTGGTTTTGGTTTCCATGGGGGGAATGGTTGGTAAGAAACGACCATATGTACTAATGGCTTATAATTGTAATGGTGAACTTCTACCAACTCATGAGGAAGAACAATAGGACAAGTAATTGAATAAATATTTACATGATGAAAGCAATGAGTGCTCTGTTTGTTGCATGCATTTTCTTTAATAATAATAGCAATATTATCAATGTGGTACTCAATGATGTTTTGCAATATTTGGGTAGAAAACCGTTAAGAAGGCATATATTAGAGTTGTTTACAACCATGAAATGACACAATTAAAAACACATATACATATAGAAAGAGAAAATGAAAGTTTTGACAACTTGTAGTTGTGCTAATTATGCATAATCAAATATATTTATATATATATATTGTAAGAGTATACAACTAAATTCTTTGTTTATTCGATATTACTATTACATATCTTTAGTGCCAATTGGACTATTTTAGAAACCAATCGAGGAACGTACACCATATAATTGCATGCAATGCATGCATGGTTTTAGATTTGAGGAGGAGGAGCAGCCGCGCCAGTAGAACTCTCTCCACGCCTTACTTGAATGCAGCCGTCTGATCCGATAGTAAGACAGGCTATGAATCCGTTGAAACCCGCAACGAAATTGGCTTCATCAACGCCAACTGATCTCCCGTTCCTTTTCTGAAAAGCTCTCCAGTTCCACCGATATTCACATTGGCTTGGCCGTCCCGAGGCCGCCTTGCATCGCAGCTGCAGACTGCGAAGTGCGAAGTGCGAAGGCAACAAACACAATAAGAAAGCTGAAGACTCCTACTACAACTCATTTTCATTTTTGCCTTATTAATGTTCAAAGTTATCCTTATGATAAGATGACATGTTGTCTAATAAGTAAAATAAAACTATACTATAATAGTGTTTGATATAGTGGTTAAAACCATTAGTTAGAATTATTTTTTTTGTAGCATGTGAGAGCTTTATACTGTAACAATTTTTTTTTTATTTAGCATGTGAGAGTTTTATACTGTTCATAACTGAGTTAATGGTTAAGATCGCTGCTGCTGCCAAACACCCTATGTATATAGACATGCAGCCTTAGGCGAATGGAACTTTTAGGTATTAGGCCTTTTACAATTATTTTTATTTTGGTAAATTAAAGCTTATGTTAATATATCTAAAAAAATAGTCTCTGAACTTCACACAAAATTTATTATGATAAGCGTCTCAAAACTATCCCATTTATCCTGGTGTGACAAAATTATTCATGCGGACAGCTAACTTAAAGGGAAAAAAAAAAAAAAAACTGAGGAAAATAACTCTCGAGTCATGCGTGTACGAGTTAGAATATAAAAGTGGATTGTAATAGGCTAGCTTGCCTTGTTTGATAAGGTTTTTGTTTTGAGGATGAGAAAGGGTGCATGCATATATATATATTTTAAAAGCTGTTTTAAAGATGATTCTATCATTTCGTTTTTTATTTTGAAAATAAAGAAGGTAAAAATGATATGTAATAAGTCCTGATAAACGACTAGATGTAAGCAGACAAATTAATTGTTAACTCATCACTTCACAAAGGAGTCGCCGTCTGTATTCCAAACTTAAATGCAACTACTGTTGCTTTGAATGATGCTATGTCCTATCATGCAGATTGTGATGATTGCAGCATATATACTTTAATAATAAATTCACATGTCAATTGGTTGACTCACTCGTTCACAATTTTTTCATATGTCAATTTCAAACCGATTAAAAATCCAATATTGCAATATTTTTCTATTGCTTTTTGAGTACTCATCATGGAGACAAAGGATTTTTCGTGGGGCCGGTCCACTACCCCATGCGTCTAGAGTTTGGCTGCCTCAAAGCTTAGCTAAAGGGCAGCAGCTTAGCTAATTAGTTGATTTGACTTTTTTTTTTTTTTTTCCCTCTGAAATGAAAAACTTTCATGAAACTAAAATAAGTCTAAACATTATGGCACGAGGCCACTCATTATGAAAATTTTGAGAATACTTATTGGATCTATTAGGAAAAACAAATAAAGTAAGGAGATTAGGGTCCGTCTATTTTAAGAGTTTAAATTGTGATGGTTTGAACTTTTTAGGTTTGAGATAGAAAGTAAAAAATGTGGTTTGAAATTGGAATCTGAATTGATGTTTAGATGTATAATTAGTTTTGAGTTTGAAAATAGAATTAAATCTGAAACTGTATTTAGATATGTATTGAGATGTGAGATAGGCTTGAAAATTGAACCTAATTACCGTCCAAGATGGGTTTGAAACATCCAACATTAGGGAGGATTGATTCCAAAAACATTTCCATTTTCATCTCAATAGGTCAAGTCAACATCTCAAGACCAACAAATACTTTTTGGTTGCCAAACGCCTTCTCATATTGAAACTTGGGTTTAAAACATATAAACGTCTCAAACAAAAATTCAAGTATCCAGACGCAGAGCCGCCTTTGATCTTCTTTATATGGTTATAATTTGTTATCTTTCATACGTCTCAAATATGAAATATTTTATGCTATTAACTGCGAGACGCCCACGCTTCCCTCAAAATTGAACTCTTTCTAGACAAGGATTAATAAAATGAATGTATAGAAAAGAAGAGAATTCCGTAATTTTAGTGTGGAAAATAGAGGAGATGGAAGGAGACTTCTTTCTCGTTACGTTTGGTATTAGACATGGGAATAAAAAAAGAAAGGTTATTAATAATACTAATAACACTTAAATTTTAGTCTCTTTTTCACTTTACTTTTTGAATTATAAAAATCATCATTTTACTCATTAAATTTTCAAAATTCCTTGCTAATTTGCAACCTAAATTTTAAAGTTTACCATTTTACTGCTGAACTTTCAAAACTTCTCACTTTGTTTCTTAAATTTTCAATTTTCTGTTTAAATAAACAGCTTACGTGATTAGCACATGGATTACTTGTAAGGGAAAATGAGACTTAATCACTCCTTATTTTGTTTCATATTAAGACTTTTACTTGACGCCCTTTTTTATTTTATTTTTATTTTTATTTTTTACCTAAACTCTCATTTATGAAGGGTTTATCTATACATTTTTGTCATTTTTAATGTATAACTTATTTAATAAGTCGATATTATTTGCCGATATCTAAATTTGAATACTAAATAAGATGAGTTATACATTAAAGATGAGGAGATATCAACGAACAATATCAAGAAAAAATATACATATAGGCCCTTATTAAATGAGAGCAGATAAAAAAACGTTAAATGAGAGTATAAATGTCAAAAAGAACTTGAGAGTGATAAAATCTTATTTTTATTCTTATAGGTGATTCATGTGTTAGTCATGTAGGTTTAATTCTATATGTTTGAACAGAAAATCAAAACATAAGAGACAAAATAAAGAGCTTTGAAATAAAGGCAAAATTTTAGAATTCAGAGGGTAAAATGAGGAGTTTTGAAAGTTCAGGAGGTAAAATAATGATTTTTAAAGTTCAAGGAGCAAAGTGAGAGAGACATTAAAGTTTAAGGACTATTAGTGTTAATAACCCAAAATAAAAATCATCTTATCTTTGTAACAAAATGCTTAGAGACACTAATGTTGTTAATCACTACAATTAGTAGAAGATAAACCTCATTTATGGAGTCCATATATGTTGTGGAACCCGTCTCCAATCAACATTGATATAATTAGCGACGTTGTTAATGATGTTAATATACATGAAGTTAAGAGGCTCCATTCTTTACTCAAGTATAATTTTATATTAAATTCTCTCTTTTATTGACCGGACGGACAACACCATTTTTGTTTTTTGTTAAAAAAAAAAATCCTCTTACCAGAAGTTCCTATTAGATTTGCGTACAGTTGCACTTAAAAGAACTTACGTAGCTAGACGACGTATATCGTTAGGCCTATTTTTGTGACCAACATATTTTGCATGAACACAACATACAGTATAGCTTACTACGAAAAGATTAAATGGTGCATATATAGCCAAATACTGATATACAAACAAGGAGATTAATATCATTCATAACCTCTTCCAAAGAGGAAGCTTTGGAAGGTACAACTTCATTAGATTTTGCCTTCTCATCAGTCTTAGACTTGTAATAATCATCGATATATATGTATATATATAAATACATTTAAATATATGAACTTAGAAAGCCCCACATAGCCAACAACAAAACGATGACCTTTGGTCCACCCATTTTCTAGTGGAAAATGAGCTCAACCAAGACATGACATAGGACACTCTGCCTAGCTCGAAGTATTCACCTTTTAGCAAATAGTCCCAGCTATGGTAACACAACTAGGCACGTGGCTTCTGTTTAAAATTTCAATTGTAACCAGTGTTTTAAGTTTAAATACTGTAACATAGGAGAGCTTTATACCGTAACAACTTTACTTTTTATTATAATTATTAAGAGCTTTACACTACTTACAGTTGTAACTGATGAATTATAACTAATGTTCTAAACACCCCTTTAGGACTAGTATATTATCATCTCAATAAGAGTTTCAACTTTTTTTTTAAAAAAAAATTTTATCACCTTTCAAAAGACAATTTGTGTCTTCCCTCAAAAAAAAAAAAAAAAAAAAAAAAAAAGACAAGTTATGTCAAGCCAGGCAAAAGTCCAATCCGGTCTGAAGCACCAACTGTGCATATGTATGAGCCCAAAAAAAAAGCTCTTATTTGGAGATTCTAGGGGTGCGTCCGGGTCGCCGACGGAGCTGTTAGGAGTTAGACCACCATGTTCAGGGCATATGGTTTTACTCTGTACAGCTGTGTATTTTTTAATTTCAATATTTTAGTAGTTATTGTCTCACGTATTCGGAAACATTTCGGAAACAAAACAAAAACCGAATATAAGGATAAATCTTCTTAACATTTATTGATTCAATTTTATAAGGATAAATCTTCTTAACATTTATTGATTCAATTTAAACACTAAAAAAAATACCATATGTATTAACATGCTGATTTACATAAAATATTAGAAAAATAGACATCAACAACCTAGGCGATATGCATGATATCCAGATGATCAATTAATATATGCACAAATTCGTTGATTCTGACAAATACCAAAACCTGATGCAGAGCTGTTGGGAGAATCTCATATTACATGTTTTTAATCCTTAAAAATTGAATTATAAAATGACCAAAAAAGCTTTAACACTAAGCGCTAATATTATAATCCTATTCAAATAATAATAACTTAATTAATCAAATAAAATTATTTAAATCGCTTATGCCCAGGAAAACATAAAATAAAGTGAAAATTACACTTCATGTCATGTTTTTACCCCTCAATTTATTTATGCCGCAAAATAAAGTTATAAAAAATTTTTGTCACTTTTGCCACAATACCCATTTAACAGTTGTTTTTCATAATAGTATAATTTAAAAATTCTCTCTCTATCAAGTCTCTCTCTCTTCTTTGTTTGCTCTCTCTTTCTTCTTTGAATGCAGCTTTGCCAAAGCTTCTCCTCCTCCGGCGATGAGCTTTGCAAGCAGCGACGCTTCTTGGGGTGGCTCCGACAGTCACAGCAATACACGACACGAGGAAATCTCCGCTGCGAAATCTGACGACTGAGATCTACGGCATCGTCGCCCATTGCCTGCGTCAGAAAAGATGACATCAACGGAATCTCATTGCTCTGATCTAGGTTGCTCCCGATCTGGTCGCTAGCGTCACTCGCGGGACTCGTCGTCATTGTCGTCGCCCACGTCACCCACAGGACGAGGTCTGTCTCCGCTGATGTTGTCATCACCCATCTCACGTCTCCCGCGCCGGAGAAGAAGATATTGATGGAATCTGGTGGCCGCACAGATTTGAGTCGAGGATTGTTGTTGTGGCCAGATCTGGTTCGTCGCCAAAATTTCTTACTCCTTTGCCACCTCTCGGGATCACCGCTGCTATTGCCATCATTGTGTTACCGCCGCCACCAAATATGGTGGGCCTGAGTTTCGGCGAGATGCTATTGTTGTTATTGTTCTGTTTTGGCTTTTTTTTTTTCCTTTTTTTTTTTCGGGTTTGATGATATGTAGTGGCCATTGGCGACATCATCGTGCCGGTGATGTCTGAAGAATCGCCATTAAATCGGGGACGAGCCAGCGGCTGTGAGAAGAAAGAGAAAGAGAAAGGAGAGAGAGAAATATAAGAGAAAAAAGGTCCCGGCAGGACATAAATTGGACTTGTTTGTTTTTCTTCTTGCGAATATTTTTACATATTTTTTAAGGTAAAATTTTTAAAAATATTTTTAACATAATTTTTAAAAAATTTTTATTTTAACTTTTTATTTTATAAAATAAAGATATTTTTATTTATTTTAAAAATAATATTAAATAAGTCTTAAAATGTCTTAGTAAAACAAAAAAACATGTCCTAAAAACATAGGAGCGTACAACATATCCACATAAAACATAGGTTAGGTTTGTGGCATAAAATTTTTTATATTTTATTACCTAAATAAAAATTACATTAAAAAAATTGCATTCAAGTGAATAGCCTAGAAATTCAATTAAAGGCCCAACAATACAAAAAGGCCCAAATGACCACAAAATTTTCCATATTACCAATTCACGACCAACATGATATTACTCTCAAAAGCAAACCCATGAAAATAAGTACATGATCAAATCTTAAACTTAATATCTAAAATAAATAAAAAATGAGTTGTATTCTTGTATAAATTTATAATATTTGGGCTCCAAAATTTTGAAATTGAACTAAACTCTATTATAAGATTAGTTTATTTAGAGGAAAGAGATCAAAGAAACAAGTATAATAATAAGAGGTAAAAACTCGTAGCAATATTATAATTTTAATTCAAAATTTTGGTCGAAAAGAAAATTTTTGGTCCAACCACTACGTATCATATAAGAAAAGGTTTTTTTGAACGTAGTGAAACTCGTATCTTGTGGATATTTTATGATCACCAAATACCTATAATGAATTACATTCTTTTAATTAAAATTAAAATTAAAATTTTTTAAAAAATATGTATGATACAGGATGTTGAGTTCAATATATATCTTTCTAATTTCCCTACTAGCCTAAGGGCATTAATAACAAAACTTTTTCGGCAACAATTTTTAACTCTTAGCATAACCACCAAATCTTCACTATAAGCCCAATGCTTACCTGTGTACATTATCATGTTTAAATCTTCACTAATAAGCATAATGCTTACCTGTATACATTATGAGGTTTTACATTTTAACTACTTGAGAAGGGTAGCGAAATTCAAATTGTAGCAGTGAGTGAGTTGAGGAAGAATGAGAATACCAAAGTTAATTCCAATTGACATGTAAAAACGAGAGTGAAAGAAGACACTCGAAGGTATGCAAGAGCCTGCCCCTTAATAGGCCAAAGCGTGACATAAACAGAAGATGGAATTGTTATACAGAAAGTTTTTTGGGTGCAGGACAATTATTGAAGGTTTTTTTTGGGTGCATGTGATCACCATTTGATGTGTGATTTTTGGAGGAAATACCGATGAAATAGTATGGGATTATGTGGACTTGTGCTCCTATCCATTTGCTTTGGCGTCAGTATAATCTCCCCAAATGCGTTATTGTAGTTTGGCCAGCCTATACAAAGACTGCATATAGAAAGAGTCCAGAACACCACTTGTGAGTCTTCATTGAAGCTCGGTTGGGCATTTAGTGGGGGTGAATAAAAAGCCTGATAACCCAACGAATTCAATTAACCCATTCAATCTAACTCGAACTTAACGAGTAATTCAACCAAACCCAACCTATTCCAAGGTTTCATTGGGGTGGGTTTGGGTTGAGATTTTTCCAATCCATCCGAACTCGAACCCACCCAATCTATTTACATATATATATATGTATGTATAAATTATCTATATAATATATTTATGAATTTTTTGAGTGATTATATATTTATAATTTTTATACACATATCACATATATACAAAGCTAAAAATACATTTTGATATGTATTATTTTATAGCATCCTTGAATTATTTTGATTTTTCTTACTTTTAATTTTTTTTTTATAAGTGCCCTTGTTTGGAATATCCGTAAGCAGTTGACAAATGCATTTTGACAGAAAAGTAAATGTATATTATTTGTTTTGTATTTGCATTAACAAACATAAGTTTATTATGTTTTATTTTAAGTGATAGATTTTGCATTACATATATAGAGGATGTTTGAGTAGAGATGCTTAGAATTAGAGATTGACAAGTATACACTATAATGATTGATATATCTTCGCATTTTTGTTGTATTGGTTTCTATTATGTTTATTTGTTAGTTTTTGACTTAACATGTTTGTTTGAATTTGTATTGCAGAGCCTTTATCTTTATGAAGATTTTAACTTATTGAGACAATTTTGTATCTTTACAAGACCAATATCTTATGAATTTTAGCTTTTTAATTCATTTTGAGTTAAAGTGAGTTTTGATTTTTTTTTTCTTTTTATATTACTCAATCCGACTAAGCCACTCAACCCATCCAAACTTTAATTGAGTGCGTTGGTTTTAAATTTTTGATTGATTGGATAGATTAAATTTAAAATCAACCCACTTAAACTTTGATTAAATGGGTTAAGATTTCTAAAAACCTCACCAAATTCATCCGATGTTTATCCTTATTTTTTAGTGGTCAAGTTGGCATTTGTATGCGCAACTGAGATTGCTTCTCTCTCTTCATGATCATCTGGTTATAAGAATAGAATGCAAAAGGACATGAACTAATGTTTATTTATTATAAGTACTTTTTGTTTCTTAAAAAATGTTCCTACTAATATAAGGGGTTTAAAAGTAAATGGCCGGTTTTTAAGCTTCTTTTTTAGTAATTTTGTTAAATTAAGAAGATGACAGTTTTTAAAAATGGTTGATCAGTGATGGACTGATTTATAATTTATCATTGATTAATTTAGTAGTCTATTATTGATTCATTTAATGTTTTATCACAGAAAAACTGATATTAGTCATAAAACTTTTACATTAACATTCATTTAGAACTTTAGTCTACTCTATGCTCAGTGATGTTTGTTTAAAGCCAGTGATTTACTATCTCAACTTTGACTAATTTGAGCACACTGCTTAAAGAAATTATAATTTTTTTTGGCTATATTTTTATCCTAAAAATCATTTTCCAAATAACATAATTGTTCAATGAATGTTGATCCAAAGAAGAAAAGAAAAATACTAAAAAAATGGAACATCCCAATCATGAAAGGGAAAATTGCTCTCGCTTCCAAAGGGAAATAACATTAGTCAAAAAAGGGGGGTTCCTAAGTAATTAATTTCAACGATTTTCAAACGTTGCGGATGATGTAATAATTGGGTAATATATTTTCTCGATTACTAACTATACAATGTGGAAATTAATACCAGTGAAGCTGATCAATTAAATCCTTGCCTAGTCAAAATTGAAAGATAGGCATATCAGCTTCCTGATCTTCATTGTGACATCATATATCTATCAATCCGTATCTGCGTTAGGCTTAAGCCACTTCAAATTATAAAGAGGTTCAAATCAAATCAGTATTTAATAGAACAATAATTGAAAAGTTTAAACTTGATAAGACAGTTTTAAACCAATCAAATCACTTAAAATTCAAACTTTATCCACCTTAATTTCACATGGTTTGAATGATTTTTTATAGTAAAAATCATTCTCATTTTTATTTATCTTTATAAATCATAGTTTTCTAAACATTAGTTTTTGTTTTAAACTTGACGTGATGTTTTATTCTTGTTTTAAACCTTTACATTTTAAATGTTAATTCAAAACTACTATTTAAATCACATGGTTCAAAACTGTCAATTTAAACTATAAAATTCAAAATCATACTATTTCAAACCCGTATATTAAACAAACCCTTTACCATTGAATTAGGTGTTGAGTTTTCAATTCCTTCCCAAAACTACAAGTCTCTGTTTGTCTAGTCACTTTTTTCTTGAGAATGAAATTATCAGAGAAAATAAACGTACATATTTTACGAATATTTTAACAAAAACGTTAATTTCAATGAAAATTGTCATGAAATTTACAAAAGGTATAATTTTTTAAGACGACAGAATTCTTAAAGAAAATTTTGTTTACCTTTTAATTACTCATTAATAAATGTGTTAGACAAATTTGTGAATTAGAAAAGAAAATACATGATAATAAATATTCTTTGGTAAGAAGTAATAATATATATAAGAGTCAACAACAAACGTATATTTATAAAATTAAGTAATAACTGAAAATCATCTGCTTTTATTTAGTGTTCTAGATTTTAGTATTTGATACAGTTTTTATCTACGTGTGTAGTGGCAGAGTGGCAAAATGTTTGTAACAAGGATAGAACAAAAAAAAAAAAAAGTTTGCAGACATTATTATTTATTTTAATTATTGAGTAGATACAGAGTTAATAATTTTATTATATAATTGTAGATATAGCCTAACAGTAAAACTATACCTGACTCTATTTAAAGATAAAAGTTTAAATCCCTATCTCAAATTAAAAAAAAAAGAGCTTATTATAAAGTGGCACATAATTGAAACTTTAAATAAAAATAAAAGGAAAAAAATTGAAATTTTAAAATTTGAGTGGGCACTAAATATAGCATAGCTTTGCCAATACATGTTCATCCACCAGTCTTCTCTCTCTCTCCCACTATTCTTTATCAAGAACATGGATCAAGAATTTTGTCATTAATCCTTAAAAACAAAAAGGAAGGCTCGATTTTTATACTATTTAGAAATTTTTTTTTTTTGGTTTGTAGCCATTATTCACGTTGCTTAAGTGGTTTTGAGGGTGGATTTGAGTGTTTGTTTGTTCTTTATATATGGTAAGTTGAACAAAGATGATTACAATTAAAAGCAAAACTCTCTTTTAAATCTCAAAGTTAATGCTATCTTTCAACCATCTAAAAAGCACACAAAGAAAAAGGTAAATTATTAATAGGGTGTTTGGAAGGTGGTGGGAACCAGTGGTGAGAACCACTTTTACTGTTGCATATGAGAACTTTACATTGTAGCAATTTTTTTTTATTGTTACTGTAGCATGTGAGAGCTTTTTACTGTTTATAACTGATTTTGTGGTGGGAACTGCGGTTCCCACCACTTTGCCAAACACCCCCTAAGCTCTCTAACACTATTACATGTGGTGTGGGTAGGAAGTTGAGATGGCGTTTTGGGTACGGGCTTTGGGTTCGTTTCCACTTGTAATTCTTTTTTAAAAAATATATCTATAGAACTTTCACATATGATAAATCATATTGGAAAATATCAACTTAAATTAATACCATTAGGTGAATATTGAAAAATTCCAACCATGCTTTTATAAGTTGTCCCAATAAGAGAAAATGGTGTATAATGGAAAAATTCCAACCATACCCTTGTAAGTAGTCGCAATAAGAGATAAATTGTCAAGGAACTCTTTTATTTTTAGAAAGCAACAAGTGAACAACATGTGATCTGATCCAGGGGTTTTTGAAAAATGACTTTTTTAAAAAAAATTATTTGGTCAATGACCTCTTTTTT